>SJYO01024745.1:0-56422 GCA_006410555.1 Capra ibex | reverse complement strand
GAGTTCTCAGAAGAGGTTGTGGTGTCAAGTTTTCGTAGTTAAGAAGCCGCGAGTCGGAAGAAGTGTCAGGTTGAGAGTGTAGGTATGTACTGGTGTCCTTTTTGGTATCGGAACTGATCTCCCTGGAAAAAACCGTTTCATTACAGAGACGAAAACTTATACGACAGATCCAACCAGTATTGAAAGGAAGGTTCCTCATTGGTAGAAAATTAAAGTACCGACGTTAGTGGTAGACGTCACTAAAACCTCGGGGGGTTTTATTTCAGACTGTGACAAAGATGACAAAGGGGTAGATAAAGGGTACTTCACTACCCTGGTCTACGGTGCTAGAAGCAAAAGACTTACAACTCGAAATTCGGTTTATAAAACGAGAGGAGAAAGTGAAAGTAGTTCTCCGAAAAATCGAGGAGAAGTGGAAGACGGTATTCCCACCATAGTAGACGTATAGACTCCAATAACTATAAAGAGGACGGTTAGAACTAAGGTCGAACACAAAGAAGGTCAGGTCACAAAGAGTACTACATGAGACGTTTCTTCAATTTATTTGTCCCACTGTTATATGTCGGAACTGCATGAGGAAAAGGATAAACCTTGGTCAGACAACAAGGTACAGGTCAAGATTGACAACGAAGGACTGGACGTATGTCTAAAGAGTTGTCTGTCCAATCCACCAGACCATAAGGGTAGAGAAAGTCTTAAAAGTTGTCAAAGAACACTAGGTGTGTCAGTTTCCGAAACCATATCAGTTATTTCGTCTTTATCTACAAAAAGACCTTGAGAGAACGAAAAAGGTACTAGGTCGCCTACAACCGTCAAACTAGAGACCAAGGAGACGGAAAGGATTTTGGTCGAACTTGTAGTCCTTCAAGTGCCAAGTACATAACGACTTCGGACCGAACCTCTTAAAACTCGTAAGGAAATGATCGTACACTCTACTCACGTTAACACGGCATCAAACTCGTAAGAAACCGTAACGGAAAGAAACCCTACCCTTACTTTTACCTGGAAAAGGTCAGGACACCGGTGACGACTCAAAAGGTTTAAACGACCGTATAACTCACGTCGTGAAAGTGTCGTAGTAGAAAGTCCTAAACTTTGTCGAGGTGACTTTAAGGTAGTGGAGGTGATCGAAACAAGCATCACTACGAAAGATTCCGGTTGAACTGAAGTGTAAGGTTCTATAGACCGAGATCTAATCACTAGTGTAGTAGTACTGATAGACCCAGTACTTCTAGAAGAAACATGTCAAGAAGACACATAAGAACGGTGGAGAAGAATTATAGAAGACGAAGACAATCCAGGTATGGTAAAGACAGGAAATAACTCGGGTAGAAACGTACTGTACAAGGGAACCATTCAGAGTAAAAGAACTTCTCTAGAGATCAGAAAGGGTAAGACAACAAAAGGAGCTAAAGAAACGTAACTAACGACTTCTTCCGAAAGAATAGAGAAGAACGATAAGAAACCTTGAGACGTAAGTCTACGAATATAGAAAGGAAAAGAGGAAACGAAAAACGGAGAGAAGNCGTACTGTACAAGGGAACCATTCAGATTAAAAGAACTTCTCTAGAGATCAGAAAGGGTAAGACAACAAAAGGAGCTAAAGAAACGTAACTAGCGACTTCTTCCGAAAGAATAGAGAAGAACGATAAGAAACCTTGAGACGTAAGTCTACGAATATAGAAAGGAAAAGAGGAAACGAAAAACGGAGAGAAGAAAAGTGTCGATAAACATTCCGGAGGGGTCTGTCGGTAAAACGAAAAAACGTAAAGAAAAGGTACCCCTACCAGAACTAGGGACAGAGGACATGTTACAGTACTTGGAGTAAGGTATCAAGTAGTCCGTGAGATAGTCTAGATCCGGGAATTTAGATAAAGAGTGAAGGAGATATATTAGTATTCCCTAAACTAAATCCAGTATGGACTTACCAGATCACCAAAAGGGATGAAAGAAGTTAAACTCAGACTTAAACCATTATTCCTCAAGTACTAGACTCGGTGTCAGTCGAGGACCAGAACAAAAACAACTGACATATCTCGAAGAGGTCGAAACCGACGTTTCCTATATTAGTTAGACTAAAACCACAGCGGGTAGACCACTACAGGTACACATCTCAGAAGAGAACACAACAGCCTTCTCCCACAAACGATACTGGTCACGTAAAAGAACCGTTTTGAGATAATCAGAAACGGGACGAAGTAAGGCGTAAGGTTCCGGTTTAAACGGACAATGAGGTCCACAAAGAACTGAAGGATGAAAACGTAAGGTCAGGGGATATTACATTTCCTGTAGAAAAAATCCACAATCAAGATTTTCCAGAACATCCAGAAGTATTTTGACCACGTGATTCGCACCGGCTCTCCTCGATGGGGTGCAGACTCCGGTCACCGCCGGTCATCTTCGGTGGAGCGTGGACTCCGGTCCCCGCCACTGGGACGCCTCGGTGGGGCTCGGACTCCGGTGGTGTGGGCTCCGGTCCCGGCCGTCGGCCCTCCTCGTTGGACTCCTCGCCACCGACGCGTCCGTGTCCTCCCGGATCTCTTCGATAGGGTGCAACTTCCAGTCCTTGCCGTCGCCATTCTTCTATAGGGAGTAGGTTCCATTCCTCGTCTCCGACACGAGACGAACTCGTCGGTACTTCTCTATGGAGTGCGGGTTCCATTCTCTTTGGGTTCATTCTATCATCCACAACGTCCTCCCGTAGTCTCCCGTCTGTGTGACTTTGGTATGAGTGTCTTTTGATCAGTTAGATTAGTGTGATCCTGGTGTCGAAACAGATTGAGTTACTTTGATTCGGTACGGACGTCCCGTTAGGTTCTACCCACCCAGTACCACCTCTCCAGACTGTCTTACACCAGGTGACCTCTTCCCTTACCGTTCGGTGAAGTCATAAGAACGGAACTCTTGGGGTACTTGTCATCCTTTTCCGTTTTACTATCCTATGGCTTTCTCCTTGAGGGGTCCAGTAATCCACGGGTTATACGATGACCTCCAGTCACCTCTTTATTGAGATCTTTCTTACTTCCCTACCTCGGTTTCGTTTTTGTTATGGGTCAACACCTACACTGACCACTATCTTCGTTCTAGGCTACGACATTTCTCGTTATAACGTATCCTTGGACCTTACAGTCTAGGTACTTAGTTCCGTTTAACCTTCACCAGTTTGTTCTCTACTGTGCCCACTTGCAGCTGTAAGATCCTTAGACACTTGATTTTACCTGACCTTACCCACTTAAATTGAGTCTACTGGTAATATAGATGATGACGCCCGTCCTTAGGGAGTCTTCTTTACCTCATCGGTAGTACCAGTTGTTTTCTCAGACTTTACGTCATCAACCTACGTTAGAGTTTTTGCTGTACCACATAATACTAACCGATATAAACTGAACTCCCGACTGAGGACTCGAATGTCTCCACTTATCTAACTATCTTCAACGTCATTGTTTTCTTAACAATGGTATAAGTCTTGACACCGATAAGTGACCTCATATAAGTTTAAGACTTACAGTAGAGAGGATACACGGAACCATCTTTTTACGAACTCCTGGTCGTGACAGAATTGACTTTGTAAAATAATTATCATGGTGAGAATATGGACCCGAAAGATACACCAAACCACCATTTCTCAGACGAACGGTTACGTCCTCTGAATCCTCTGTCCCCAAGTCAGGGACCCAACCCTTCTAGAGGACCTCTTTATTTACCGTTGGGTGAGGTCATAAGAACGGACCTTTTAGGGTAACTGTCTCCTCGGACCACCCGCTGTCACGTACATCAACGTTTCTCAACCTGTGCTGACATTTGGATGAAATCTAAATGTACGAAAAAACTAAAAAACTGTCCTAGGAAATCTGGTAAATTATTAAATATCTAACGTGTCTATGTTTAAACATAGTGCACAAGGACTTCAAACAAACCCTTCCTGAATAATTCAGGTTGTTGTAACTTAGAGAGGAATCTTCAACGGAGTAGTAGGAGTGATCTCAGTCACAAACGGAAGTGATTGAGTCGTATTACAAAAGTCACAAGTAGGGACAACATCGTATGTAGTCCTACAGATAGAACGGTTTATTATAAGGTAACGTACATTATAGTGTAAAATAAATAGGTGAGTAGTCAACTACATGTGTACCAAGACGTGTGGGGATCATATGAAAACCTGAGAAAAACTTATTACGATGATACTGAAGTATAGTTCCAAAAATATATCTGTATGTAAAAGTAAATGGAACCCATCTTTAGATCCTCATCATAAGGACCCAGTATGTCATGGAGACACCGACATGATAAAATGTAAGGATGGTCACTACATACTCCCAAGGTCAAAGAGATATAGGAAAGGTGAACGATAACAGAAAAATCAATATCGTGGCTTGGTAAATTCTAGTCAACAACAAGTCAACGAGTCAGTACAGACTGAGAAACTCTGAGGTACCTGACGTAGTGTGGTCCGAAGGAACAGAAAATGGCAGAGGATCTCATCTTTCACTTCTTCTTGATTTTTCGGAGAACTACTTTTACTTTCTCCTCTCACTTTTTCAACCGAATTTCGAGTTGTAAGTCTTTTACTTCTAGTACCGTAGGCCAGGGTAGTGAAGTACCCTTTATCTACCCCTTTGTCACCTTTGTCACCGTCTGAAATAATAAAACCGAGGTTTTAGTGACGTCTACCACTGACGTCGGTACTTTAATTTTCAGTGAATGAGGAACTTTCTTTTCAATACTGGCTGGATCTATCGTATAAGTTTTCGTCTCTGTAATGAAACGGCTGATTCCAGGTAGATCAGTTCCGATGCCAAAAAGGTCACCGGTACATACCTACACTCTCAACCTGACACTTCTTCCGACTCGCGGCTTCTTAACTACGAAAACTTGACACCACAACCTCTTCTGAGAACTCTCAGGGAACCTGACGTTCCTCTAGGTTGGTCAGGTAAGACTTCCTCTAGTCGGGACCCTAAAGAAACCTTCCTTACTACGATTTCGACTTTGAGGTCATGAAACCGGTGGAGTACGCTTCTCAACTGAGTAATCTTTTCTGAGACTACGACCCTTCTTAACCCCCGTCCTCCTCTTCCCCTGCTGTCTCCTACTCTACCGACCTACCGTAGTGACTGAGCTACCTGTACTCAGAATCACTTGAGACCCTCAACCACTACCTGTCCCTCCGGACCACACGACGTTAAGTACCCCAACGTTTCTCAGTCTGTGCTGACTCACTGACTTGACTTGACTCTCGAACGAGGTTGAGTATTGGTAACTCAACCAGGTAATTGTAGTCATTTGTTAACGTCTATCTCCGGAATACTGTAGCAAGGGTACAAATGTTCGAACAAGGACCGGATCACCAGTACATGGATCTTCCGGAAGTAAACAAGTTACTTATTATTATTTTTTTGGGGTGTAAAAAGAACATATAACGGAATTTTGGATTGCAAAAAATGTTTCACATAAGTGTTAAAGACTCCGAATGTTATTGGGACATCCTTCATCCTCTGTATATCCAGAGAGTAAAATCTGGACTCTTTAAATCTATTGTTCGTTTTGTAGTTCTAGAGACCAGGGACCGAAGTATATGTCAGAAAAAACATATTAAGTTGTGACAAAGAGTTATAGAGATGATTTTTCGTGCAATCAATTACAAGTCTTTTTTTACACAATTCAAAGTTTTCTACAATTAAATTTTTTTCTGTTTTCTTACCTGACTCACATAAATCGTCAAACCTCTACCGATCAATCCTAGGACTCTATCACCGCCCCTGACCTCTGTTGTCAGACCCCGTCAGACTGTTCCCTCCAGTGATTTGAAGGTAGAAGTCGTTCTTTACAGAAGTAGAAACTTCATCTTGATCCCGACCTTTTACATCCGTTACAGTTTCTCTGGTAGTTTCTCTTGACATTTAGTCTACACTCCTGACTGATATTTCCAACATCTGACACAATAGACTCTTTCTTGATCGTAGTCTTTCGTCCATTAACTTTTTAATGTTTAAAGTCGAGAGTAACAGAAGGAAAAACATTGTCTTTTAAAGTTTGTACGTACTTTATAGTTCTTTTATCATATCATTTGGGGATAGTACGTAATTAAATTTTAATAGTTGTAAAACGGTAAGAATATGTAAACTGAATTTTTCATAAACTTATGTAATTCCGGAAGGAGTTTTCGGTAAAAGGAAGGTCGAAATGACTCCATGTTAACTCTCAGTTTTTAACATATATCAATTCAACATCAGACTACTGATCTATGTACATATGTGACACTTTACATTCGTATGAAGTGTGAAATAGGTAAAAGGGAAAAAAAGAAAAAATACAACTCTTGTGAATCCTACATAAGAGAATCTTTTAATTTTCGTACGTCATGACATAATAATTGAGGACATGTAGTCAAGACATCTCGAATAAGTAAAAACTTATTGACTTCGATTTTCGGTAATAATTATTGTTACAAAATCGGTTCCTTCTACCTGTTAATAGTTTCTTATTATTTCACTAGAACAATATTCGTGGTGTTTGCAACTAGAAGGAAGTAAATCCCACTTTCCCTTCCCTTCGACGACTCGATCATTCTGTCGGTGTGTTTGATGATTTCTAAACTCACTCTCGGGTTCTAGAATAAGAAAGTCAAGACTTCAGTGAGTAAGCTTGTCGTATAAGTTCTGTGAAAAGTGTGTGTGATAGGTAGGTGGTCACTCTGTCTGGTACGACCTTAGAGTGAACTCAGATTTAATCCTAAGTAGTAAGTGAATAAACTTCTGGAACCTGTTTACGACAGGAATTCGGAGTAAAAAGAATAGACATTTCATCACTACTATGATGAAAGAACTTATCCCGTAACAATCTCAATTTTTACTCCATTCTGGGGGTCTTTTCGTATGCAGGACACGAGATATTGTACTTAACTTGACTTCAACGAGTCAGCACAGGCTGAGAAACACTGGGGTATCTGATATCGGGTGGTCCGAGGAGGTAGGTACCTTAAAAGATCCGTTCTCATGACCTCACCCAACGGTAAAGGAAGAGGTCCCCTAGAAGGGTTGGGTCCCTAGTTCGGACCCAGAGGGCGTAACACCCGTCTACGAAATGGCAGACAGTGAGAATAAGACGGCCTGGGACTCGAGTACTACTTTCTTTAGTATTCCGTCGGAGAGAGAGGGGTATAAGAGGAAAGGGTTAGGTTCTCCCGTCGTTTTTGAGTGTCTCTAGGGGGTGTGTTATGTACACTCTACGGTTTTCGGAAAGGGTTATTGACGTACCTAAGTAGAAGGTTTTAGTAAACTCGAAAAGATTGGAAGACAATAGAAAGGAATACACAAACATCCAGTTGTTTGTTTGACACAATTTGGGACGACAACAAACTCCAGTTTACGAACCGGTATTTAACACGTATTGGGTTCAATGATCCGACCTCCGTTTCACTCCGGTTTGTTTGGTTTTGTATCCTCAAGTCTCGTCTGTTTCTAAATGACATTCCCGGTTTCGTTCCTTATGTCCGTCGAGTACGAGTTTTCTAGACTTGAGAGACTACCTAAAGTCCCCTCCGAGAAATTTTCGTGTCACTTCCTCTCTCAAGTCCCACACACTAGTCGATGACGAGATAAGAAATTGACCAACCATTGTTTCGATCACAGTGTCCCAAATCGTAGTAGTTAAGAATCCGAGGGCCGCCAGTCCCAAAAACGTCAGTTGACGGAGACCACCCCAAAGATCGTTTTGTTGAGTTCTATACGTAGTCTCTGACAATGATCCAAGAAGTCCCCCCTTGATATCTGACAATATACCGACTAGATGACAAATTTATAAAAAACTATTATACAAATGTAAGAAAATTGGTAATTAGGACTCAACCGGAAAATACTGAGTCCCCTCCGGACCCTCTCATTTCGAAAAGATGTTGTTCTCTCCTTTTCCCGCACCCCTCCGCGTGTATGGAACCCTTTCCACGACGAGGTGATGTCAAGAGGGGGTCACGGGAAAAAACCATGACTACTCCCGTCGAACGGGTCTCCAGGCCGACGATAGAGGAAAATGGTCGAAAGAGATCCAGAATAGGTGTCGACTTCCCCCCGCAAAGATTCGTCGCCTCCGCCGCCCCACGCCGCTCCCACCACCCGGCACCATCCCCACTCACCGCCAGATACGAAGAGACGTGGAGGAACCACCCACGGACCCAAGTGTCGTTCGTGAAACGATCTCAGACTTAAGTCCACTCATCCAAGCCCGCAGACCCTCCTGGGTCACACCGCCCATTAAGTGAATGGGTGGAGATAGTCGACGGGAGTACCGGAACGGAAGGGGGACGCACCGAGGAACATCGTAGGAGGGATCGGACCCCCACCCCCAACCCGCCGCGACGGTAGCGAGGGCCGGCCCGTGAGGAGTCGACGCCGTCTCCGCGCATCGCCCGCTGGACCTCGCCCCGCCCCGGGCTGTCCGTCGACCGTGAGGTGAGGGTCTCTGCGTCCACCGAGAGTCAAGTGCGGTTCGTCTGGCCGCTCCGCCGGTCCGGAAGTTGTAGAGACAGCCCGGGATGTCCTTGTCGCCGTCGCTAACGTTCCTGCCGGTGCTGGGCGTGGGCGTGGGAGCCGGTCGTTCTACAACGTACACAAGGGCCTCCCCTTCGGGTTGGGTGACGTCCTGCGCTTGGAGACGAGTGCGGACCATAAGACCACTCGCGGGACGGACTCGACTCTACGTCCGCGAAAAGGGCCCTGGCTCCCAGCCCTGCTCCCTCGCGAAAGGCCCCCGCGAGGATGACGGGCCGAAGAACGAAAACCACCTCGGGAGTGCGGCCGCCCCACTAAAGACGGACGCGGACCCGCGCGCGTCGCCCGCCCTTGGACTGCCTCCACCCGTCCCACGGTCCCTGGACCACTGACCCCGCGTAGAGAAAGGTGAGCTTCCGGGCGATTGGAGGTCAAGGGCCCTCGCCCTCCGACCCTGCCACGGGACCCTCTCAGTGGCGGGTCGACCTCTTCCTGACCTAGGGGTGTGAAGTAGGAATCTGCCGAAGGGGTCAATGTCGAGGCCCCAAGCGTCAAGACTTGATTTCAACGTGAGTAAATGGGAGGTTTGTTCGTCGAATACTTGTCGAAGGAAATAGATTAATCACGGGACCTGACAACAGTAGAAGGTTATTACAGGGGTGGAAAAGCGTATAAGGAACCCACTGTCGACTCAAGTTTGAAGTGGGCCGGGCAAGCAGAGACACAGACACTGGTACAGAGGGAGAGAGGGGCATGTGGACAATGACATATAAGACCATAAACCAACACCGTCTAAAGTACACCCACTTTTTGTCAATAAAACATAAATTGCTTACCCTTGTCATAAGAACTTGTGCAAAACGAAAACGGACCCTGTGTGTCGGTGGTGACTTCTTACATAAACTGGTCGGGGAAAAGAATTAAACCTCATCCTTTACCGTTGGGTGAGGTCACAAGAACGGACCTCTTAGGGTACCTGTCCGCTCGGACACTCCGATGTCAGGTACCCCAGCGTTTCTCAGACTGTGCTGACTCGTTGACTCGTAAAGGAATGAACGATCATAAAGACGAAGGAGGAAACTCCTGTTGGGACCCCTACCCCAAGGACTTCGGACACCCCAGAATAGAGATCGGAAATTCCTTCACCATGTGCCAGAACTTCGTCCACCAGGGCAATGGATCAATCTGGAGGAAGAGCAACGGGGTCCTGTCCGGTTATTTAACCCTCTCCCCAACAAACCCGTTCCCAATCAGTGAGATAAACCTTTCAGTCTTCAGACTCATCTGACGTCTAATTACAGGATCTTTTGGTAAAATGGTTCCAAACCTGTGATCAAAGGAAATATCTTGTTTTTCCTCCCTTCACTCCTCCATTTCATCTTTCCGGTAAACAACAACAACTCAACGATTCAGTACAGACTGAGAAAACACTGGGGTACCTGACATCGGACGGTCCGAGGAGACAGGTACACTAAAGGGTCCGTTCTTATGACCACTCCCAACGGTAAAGGAAGAGGTGTCCTAGAAGGGGTGGGTCCCTAGTTTGGGTGTAGAAGACGTAACCGTCCACCAAAGAAATAGTGAACCTATTCCTTTACCGTTGGGTGAGGTTATGAGAACGGACCTCTTAGGGTACCTGCCTCCTCGAACCACCCGATGTCAGGTGGCCAGCTTTTCTCAGTCTGTGTTGACTCGTTGAAGTGAAAGTGAAAGTGAAAGAAATAGTGACTCGGTGGACCCTTTGGGGGTTTCCAGCAATTCAATAACGTTTATAGAGGACCAAAGGAGACTCTCCCCTACACAATTATAGAAAGGAGGACTTCGGTAAGTATCTACCAGACCCAGTCCTACAAAGGACACTCGATTTGTTTCCATAAAATCAAATTGCAATTCTGAACTCCCCGGTAACATAGATGAAACTCGACATCTGTAGGGAAAGGACTAATTGAACATCGTTTTAGTTATCTTATGTTTCCAATTTTATTTTCTTTGTCTAGATTGTACCTTAGATTAAAAAAGAAGTGACAATATCAGGACGAGACCTCAGGAAACAAGAACTTTCGTGACTTCCAGGAACTCGACCCTCCTTTGTATCTACTTTTTCCCGAGTCTCCACTTTGAGAAGAGGGTGAGAGAATCCGGTACGACACCCCGGACGACCCTAAAATCAAGGGGTTGGTCCCTAACTTGGGTGTGAGGAACGTCACCTTCAAGTCTGAGAATTGGTAACTTGGTGGTCCCTTCAGGGACTTTGAAGTCCAAAAGGTAGATCATCGACTCTGATAATTGATCCACCCAGAGTCGGAAACCCGAAACGAGTGTGAACCCACTAATAATCTAAAAAAACACGACTCTTGGGTTAGAAAAGGAGAAAGGAGATATAAGACTATAAAGGAGAAATACCCTGGTGGATCTCCTGGAGTCCCCCTACCCTCAAGGATACGAAAAAAGGTAACACCACAAGTCAAACAGATCGACGTAAAGACCCAATAAACCACCGAGAATTCCTTTCTCCTCGGATCTCCTTCCTTATACCTATGCCAATGGAATATACCATCGTTTCATCCGTTGACAGAGGAATGAAGTCCGTCACGATGTCGGTTTTAGAACCGAAAGAGACGGATGACTACGGTTTATTTTTTTATACCTCTGTCTCAAACCTCCCTTATCTTTCTACCGAAATTTTTAGTCGGTCGTCTCCCTTCTTGTGTCGTCCGATTACGGAGTTCTCGGTACATGGGGATGGGGCCCCTTGGGTTCTCTGAAATACATCGGACCGAGAACACCAGAATCCCATTTACTATTTCAAGTCTCATTACTACAAAAACCCGAAGGTTCCACCGCGTCACCATTTCTTAGGTGGACGGTTACGTCTTCTACGTTTTGTCCACCCAAACTAGGGACCCAGTCCTTCTAGGGGATTTCATCCTTTACTTTTGGGTGAAGTGTAAGAACGGACCTTCTGAGGTACCTGTCTCCTCGGACTACCCGGTATCAGGTACCCAAACGTTTCTCAGTCTGTACTGACTTGTGTGTGTCGTGTCACTTCAAAAACGTAAAAAAAAACAAGGACGTAATAAAGTTTTGTCAGTGTCGACCGTAGTCCGTCGGACCATTGACCCCAGGTGAACAGAGACCTAAAAACCGGACGTCAGAAGAAAGACTTTACGTTTGTTGACATTTCACATCAAAAGACATTCTCTCCAGTCCCTCTCGTTTATGGTTCACGTCCCACATTAAATGGATCATAATCCCCCACTATCCAATCGAAGACCAATGTGATGTCCAATCATTGTCAATTTCATTCTAATCTTCACTGATTGAGAAAGTCCGGACAGGTACAAGAAGGGATCTGACAAGTGACAAGAAGAATGAAGGGAACAAAAGTCCTCTCCTTTTTGAAGTAAAGATAAAAACGACGTTATCGTCCCGTTCCTTGAGAGGTTCGTACAAGACAAACACTCAAAGTTTCACAAACACGAACCTTTACCCTTCTACTTCTGAAGATTAAAACCTGATCCTTTGACACTGGGACTCTCTGGAGAAACTTAACAAACAAACTGTAAACTATCATTATGGACGATTCAGCGAAGTAAGTACAGGCCGAGACACGTTGGGGTGTCTGTCGTCGGGTGGTCCGAGGGGGCAGGAACCCTAAGAGGTCCGTTCTTGTGACCTCACCCAACGGTAAACGAAGAGGTTACGTACTTTCACTTTTCACTTTCACTTCATCGGGTCAGCACAGACTGAGAATCACTGGGGTACCTGACGTCGGATGGTCCGAGGAGGTAGGTACCCTAAAGGGTCCGTTCTCATGACCTCACCCAACTGTAACGGAAGAGGTTATTATTGTGATCGATACCTATTAATTCATACCTACTAGTTTCGATATGAAACTATCAAGATAGAATATTAGGGGAACCACCCATATAAACGTTTCGACCCTTGAGAAGTTAAAGGTAATTATTTTCCTCAAACATAAAGAGGGACATGGAAACTTTACCCTTAGACTCAAGAACAAGTACTTCAGGTTCTTACTTGAAGTGCTTGTACGTTTGTGAGTACCATCGTTTATTCGTCCTAAATAAAATTCCATTTCTTTTCATGTTTAGGGGTCGTATCTGTGACTCTCACGGGGTTTTCCACTCTTAATGTTGTCAAGTACAGAAATAATCATAACTAGACAAGGAAAAACTAACCGAGCACAGGGACTGTATACATTAGAAACTGGTTAGTCAAACTTCCGGGGATACATGTCAAACAGTAGAAATACCAAAAAAAACTAGGAGTCAAAAAGTCAAGAAAATCTGTAACTCAGCGGTAAGAACACTAAGAAAGAGTACTGGGGCCCGGTGACAAATTTCTGATCTACATACCCAATTCTCAATTACCAAGTAGGCCATAAAAAGAAGAACTATTTAACCTGTTGTCCATTACTAACAGGACAGAACCCAGACCTATAAAATACTGGTCGGTCTGACTCCACCGTAAGAAAACCCACAGACCTTTGACCTTATTCATATCGAAATCCAATTACCTAACTCTACAAATAAACTCTCCCAACGTTAATTTTTTTCCTTGACTCCAGAGTCTGGATGTGACTGACGGATCGTTAAAGATGGAGTGGTACTCTCCATTTATTAGATTGAACCCGAGAGTACCTCTTTTTTATCTCTTTCCGGATTTTTTTAAAAAAATCGTTCAATAAATATAAATAAATAAACCGACAAGACCCAGAAACAACTCTGTATACCCCAGGAACAACGACGTACACTCGAAAGAAATTAACGTCACCCGTCCCCGACGAAAACTCGACACCACGTACCCGAAGAGTACCTCCACCGAAGAGGACAACACCTTGTGTCCAAGATCCCGCACGCTCAACAACATCGTCCGTCCGAGTCGTCAACACTACGAGTCCGGATCAGCGGGGTGTCGTACACCCTAGTATCAAGGACCTGATCCCTAGTTTGGGGACAAAGGACGTGACCGTCCGTCTAAGAATTGTGACCCGGTTGGTTCCTTCAAAACTCTCTTTCCGGAAAAATTTGAGTTCGTCTTTTTGACTCTAGAGACCACGGTAGGAATACATTTTTAATTAATTATTTACTCGAGATGAATTAACTGAATTTTCATTTGGGAATGTTTAATTTATGATGAACGTTTAGACATTTTGTAACCGGTTTATATAACGTCCAAGTATACTAGACCCATTATAAATCATGGCTTAATACATGATAACTTCGATCGAATTCGAACAATCAAACTAATTGTATTCGTAAACAGTTGTTCTTTTATTGAACTATACTATTTTCCATTTGAGATATCGTTATGAATATAAAACTTTTGTAGTAGAGTTTAGAGAAGTCTAAAACTATTGGACTTTGATTTCGACTTATTATTCTTAAGTCACTGATAGACACGGTAAAGTTTATCCTATTTTATAACCTTGTAAACAACGACCCGTCCAGATTCAACTAGATGGAAATAAACGGAACAATCCTTTCCTTTACCGTTGGGTGAGGTCACAAGAACGGACCTCTTAGGGTCCCTGACCCCTCGGACCACCCGACGGCAGATACCCCAACGTGTCTCAGTCTGTACTGACTTTACTGAATCGTCCTTTCCTTTTTATTTCGTATTCAAAGGTTAGTCCTTCACGACCATACTGTTTGTCCAGTGTTAATGAACGATGAACCAAAAGTGATCCTTAATCATTCTAAAAATTCTCAACTCCTAAGATAAAATTTGTACACTGAGTCAAGTCAAGTCAGCAAGTCAGCACAGACTGAGAAACTCTGGGGTACTTAGCGTCGTGCGGTCCGGAGGGACAGGTAGTGGTTGAGGACCTCAAGTGAGTCTGAGTGCAGGTAGCTCAGTCACTACGGTAAGTCGGTAGAATAGGAGTACAGGGGAAGAGGAGGACGGCGGTTAGGGAAGGTCGTAGTCTCAGAAAAGGTTACTCAGTTGAGAAGTGTACTCTACCGGTTTCATAACCTCAAAGTCGAAATCGTAGTAAGGAAGGTTTCTTTAGGGTCCCGGCTAGAGGAAGTCTTACCTGACCAACCTAGAGGAACGTGAGGTTCCCTGAGATTCAATTCAAGTCAAGTCAAGTAAAGTCAGCGAATCAGCACAGGCTGAGAAACGCTGGGGTACTTGACGTCGTGCGGTCCGGAGGGACAGATAGTGGTTGAGGGTCTCAAGTGATTCTGAGTACAGATAGCTCAGTCACTACGGTAGGTCGGTAGAGTAGGAGACAACAGGGGAAGAGGAGGACGGGGGTTAGGGAGGGTCGTAGTTTCAGAAGAGGTTACTCAGTTGAGAAGCGTACTCCACCGGTTTCATGACCTCAAAGTCACAATCGTAGTAAGGAAGGTCTCTTTAGGGTCTCAACTAGAGGAAGTCTTACCTGACCAACCTAGAGGAACGTCAGGTTCCCTGAGAGTTCTCAGAAGAGGTTGTGGTGTCAAGTTTTCGTAGTTAAGAAGTCGTGAGTCGGAAGAAGTGTCAGGTTGAGAGTGTAGGTATGTACCGGTGACCTTTTTGGTATCGGAACTGTTCTGCCTGGAATCAGCCGTTTCATTACAGAGACGAAAACTTATACGATAGATCCAACGAGTATTGAAGAGAAGGTTCCTCATTCGTAGAAAATTGAAGTACCGACGTTAGCGGTAGACGTCACTAAAACCTCGGGGGTTTTTATTTCAGACCGCGACAAAGGTGACAAAAGGGCAGATAAAGGGTACCTCACTACCCTGGTCTACAATACTAGAAGTAAAAGACTTACAACTCGAAATTCGGTTGAAAAAGTGAGAGGAGAAAATGCAAGTAGTTCTCCGAAAAATCAAGGAGAAGTGAAAGACGGTATTCCCACCACAGTGGACGTATAGACTCCAATAACTATAAAGAGGACCGTTAGAACTAAGGTCGACACAAAGAAGGTCAGGTCGCAAAGAGTACTACATGAGACGTATCTTCAATTCGACGATTTTTATTATTTTCCTTGTATAGTCATATATCATCCTTTATACAAAACTCATCTTTTTCCTCAAAATATGTACCAACTTGACTCCAACTTTCACTTTCACTTTCACTTCAACGAGTCAGCACAGGCTGAGACACGTTGGGGTACCTGACATCGGATGGTCCGAAAAGACAGGTACCCTAAAAGGTCCGTTATCATGACCTCACCTAACGGTAAAGGAAGAGGTCTTGACTCCAATCCAATTTGAACTAATTCATTTACCTAAAACAATAATTTTCATCCGACCATGTCATAATCTAAACAAAGGTGAGACGATTCTTTTATTCAAAATGAATCTTACGATGAAAACTATTGTCTAAAACACTTGAAGTAACGGAAATTCACTGGACATAAACAAACATTTATAAGTGTCACTGGATGCTAAGAAAAAAAATTTAATAAATAAAAACTAACCTCCTATTAACGAAATGTTATAGAACAACCAAACACGGTATGTAACTGTACTTAGTCGGTATCCATATATATACAGGAGAAGGAGAACTTGGAGAGAGGATGAAGGGTGACGTAGGTGGGGAGATCCAACTGTGTCTCGTGGTCGAACTCGAGGGACTCAACAGTATGTCATTTAAGGGTGACCAATAGATAAAATGTATACCATTATATAGACAAAGGAACAATAAGAGAGTTAATTAGGGTAGGAGAGGAAGGGAGTGAAACAGGTGTTCACACAAGAGATACAGACACAGAGGTAAAGACGGAACGTTTATCCGAGTAGTCATGGTAGAAACATCTAAGGTATATATATATACGTAATTTTATGTTATAAACAAAAGCAGAAAGACTGAAGTCAGACGCATTGTCCGAGACCCAAGTAGGTGGAGTAATCTTGTCGGAGTTTACACAAGGAAAAATACCGACTCATTATAAGGTAACGTATATACATGGTGTTAAAGAAATACGTAAGTAGACAACTACCTGTAAATACAACGAAGGACGGCCCCAGGTGGGGCCACCTAGGTCCCACTAAGCTTCCACCCCCCTGTCTCAACCGCAGAAACCTTTTTATGTATAAATTAGTGTCTATATCTCTCTAATCTTTACCTATCACGTCATCCTTCTAATCACCTCTTTTCCTCCGACTTATTGATCCTAATGTACCTTATCGTAGGTACGAGGTCTACCCTTAAGTCGGTCTTTTTGCCCTCGTTCTTTCTTCGCTGTACCCCCTTAGTCAGAAGGGCCTTTGACTAGGTTAAAGAAATAAAAACCCAAACGAATATATGGAAAACAATGTGTATCCCTACTTATGTCTCAGTGCGTCCCCAGTCGTCAGGACTGGAAATAGTTTTAGTCCACGAAGTGTATTTACATATTTTTTTTCCAGAATCCCTATAATGTAGTAGAAGACCGGTACTCACTCTGGACGACTGTAAAATACTAGGAAAGAAAGACTATTGGTTTTTTGAATAAAGAAGGTTCCCACAAAAAAGAATTTGGTCCGTGGTGGGAGGTTTATTTCAATGTAAGGATATCCCACTCCCACATCACTCAATGTTAGTTCTTTCCTTAAATAAATTGGGTTCCAATTGAACTAATCAGAATTTCCAATTATGAATAAAGAGGATATACGAATTTCCAATTATGAATAAAGAGGATATACGATCAATATAAGTAATATTGATCCCTTGTACCTCTAAATCGTCGTTTGTAGTCGGGTTGTTTACTTTTAGGAAAGTGGTTACGAGGGGATTCTAGATGAATCAGAAATCTATACTATTTCAATGTAAAAATGTATCGTTCCTGTGTCACTAAATATTGTTTCATGTCACTAGATAATGTTTTCTCTTTTAGGTAATTGAGTTTTTCAGATCATAACGATTGTAGTTTTTGATGANGAATTTGGTCCGTGGTGGGAGGTTTATTTCAATGTAAGGATATCCCACTCCCACATCACTCAATGTTAGTTCTTTCCTTAAATAAATTGGGTTCCAATTGAACTAATCAGAATTTCCAATTATGAATAAAGAGGATATACGAATTTCCAATTACGAATAAAGAGGATATACGATCAATATAAGTAATATTCACATCCCTTGTACCTCTAAATCGTCGTTTGTAGTCGGGTTGTTTACTTTTAGGAAAGTGGTTACGAGGGGATTCTAGATGAATCAGAATTCTATACTATTTCAATGTAAAAATGTATTGTTCCTGTGTCACTAAACATTGTTTCATGTCACTAGATAATGTTTTCTCTTTTAGGTAATTGAGTTTTTCAGATCATAACGATTGTAGTTTTTGATGATATAAAGGAAACGATATAAGGTTTATGTAACTAATTATATAAAGGTCCACGGATTCCTATATCTCCGGACCGCCGTTAGTAACTGAGTTGTTCTTCTTTTTCAGGATACGATTAATTCTGAAAGTTTTATGAGGTTTTGAGAGACACGACAAATACCAACTCTCCATCATTTGTTAGTACACGGATCACCGTCGTCATACCTATTAGGACAGTGTGTTCGATCAGACAGTCGTCTCTCCAAACTGGACTCTGTAGGAACAGGGTGGGTCTCGTCCCTTAATCGTCGTTAATAACTGTGTTGTTTACTTTTTGGGAAGTGGTTATATTAAGGATTGGTTGGGTAATATGATTATTAAAGATTGAGGGGTTTTCTTAAACGGAAATCATTCAGATTTTGTAGAGTACGGAGAGTCTAACCCTCCGACACTTGTTAGTGTACACCGACCTGCTTGGATATGTCCACCCGATCTATTGGAAGTCTCCTCAGGCATTCGACTTTGTGAGAACAGTGCGGGTTCTTAAAAATAACGGAACCTCGACGGGCAAATGAGGAAGAGGCTCTCTTTGTCAATACCCCCTCTCGGGGGGCATTTCAGTCTCCACATCCACTCTCGTATTTTGTCTGAGACCAAAACCCCAATCTACGAGCCCTTGTCCCCCAAAGGACTCCGAACTAGTACGGAAACGCATACGGATCGGAGTAAGGAGTACTGGAAACGGTACCCGCCTCAAGGAGTGTGACCGGGGGCCGTCGAAGGTACAGGATTGATAACAATTATCACGACGTTACTTGTAACCTTATGTACATAGAAAAAGTTAATACCAAAAGAGTCCCATATACAGGTCATCACCCTAACGACCCGTGTCACCTGATACTAAGATAGACTGGTTTACAAAACTTTTGAAAAACTATAAAAAATGTCTGAATGATGGTTTAAGGTTTTAAGAAAACTGAAGTCGATTGAAAGCCAACGAAGTCTCTCGGAGACTTGGTAAAGTCTCTTTTTTTTAAAACTGATCCTAACCAAACATACAATTTAATATGTCCTTCGTAACAGTTTACTTAAAATTGGGGGAGTCTAATATATCATACCTATTTATAATAATTATATTTATAGTGTCTTTAATATATATCCAAGATTTTAAACTTATAGAAGACTATTTTACAATGATCAGTATTAGATCAACAATGTAACATTAATTCGGAAATTGACACGGAAAATTGAGATGACAAATATCTGCCAAGACTACGAAAACGTTTTCACGGAGTAGAAGTTCTTCGAAGTATCCTGAAAAATTTTTTTTATGTTTAAATAAATAAAATTAACCTCCAATTAACGAAATATAATGAAGTACCCTTTGTCTACCTCTTTGTGACCTTTGTCACAGTCTGAAATAAAACCCCCCGAGGTTTTAGTGATGTCTACCACTAACGTCGGTACTTTAATTTTCTGCGAATGAGGAACCTTCCTTTCAATACTGGTTGGATCTATCGTATAAGTTTTCGTCTCTGTAATGAAACAGCTGATTGCAGGTAGAACAGTTCCGATACCAAAAAGGTCACCAGTGCATACCTACACTCTCTACCTGACACTTCTTCCGACTCACGACTTCTTAACTACGAAAACTTGACACCACAACCTCTTCTGAGAACTCTCAGGGAACCTGACGTTCCTCTAGGTTGGTCAGGTAAGACTTCCTCTAGTCGGGACCCTAAAGAGACCTTCCTTACTACGATTGCGACTTTGAGGCCATGAAACCGGTGGAGTACGCTTCTCAACTGAGTAACCTTTTCTGAGACTACGACCCTCCCTAACCCCCGTCCTCCTCTTCCCCTGTTGTCTCCTACTCTACCGACCTACCGTAGTGACTGAACTACCTGTACTCAGACTCACGTGAGGCCCTCAACCACTACCTGTCCCTCCGGACCGCACGACGTTAAGTACCCCAGCGTTTCTCAGCCTGTGCTGACTCACTGACTTGACTTAATGAAAAATTATAATATAACCAAAACGGTATGTAGTTGTACTGTAAGTATCCTGAAAAACTGTTCACGTCCAGAGACTATTTAAAATTTACTATGACGATTTGACCATGGCGTAATTCTTAAGATTACCTTTTGCACTACCGAAGATTTCTTTAATTACTTCCATAACTAATGGTTCATTTGACCACTTACACCAATATTACAAATACAAAAAAAAAAAGACCTTACGATAACCAAAACTAGACAAAAGGTCTATGTCCCCTCAGAAGGGGAGTTCAATGAGTACTGAAAATCGTTAAACCATTTAATAGGGAGACACTTATTTTACTTTATCAAAAGAAAAAAACTCCACCCCCCGACCAAGGAGGTCTTTGACCTCTGAAAACCCAAGATTCTTCGGAATGAGACGTATATTCAATTTATTCGTCCCACCGTTATATGTCGAAACTACATGAGGAAAGGAGTAAACCTTGGTCAAACACGGTACAGGTTAAGATCGACAATGAAGAACTGGACGTATGTCCAAAGAGTCCTCCGTCCATTCCACTAGCCCATAAGGGTAGAGAAATTCTTAAAAGGACTCAAACAACACTAGGTGTGTCAATTTCCGAAATCGTATCAGTTACTTCCTCTTCATCTGTAAAAAGGTCTTAAGAGAACGAAAAAGATACTAGTGTCTATAACCGTTAAACTAGAGACCAAGGAGACGGAAAAATCTTACGTTGAACTTGTAGACCTTCAAGAACCAAGTCCACGACAATTTCGGACTGAACCTCTTGAAACTCGTAATAAAACTAACACACACTCTACTCACGTCAACACACCCAGAAACAAATGAACCGGTTAATAGAACAAAGAAAGAAGTGTGGACTGACCAGGAACCTGGGAGGGACTCTAAAACGGTTCTACCTAGGGTGACGTCTCCGGATATCCACGTACAGATATGAATAATACCCCACTTCAAGGGAGGGAAAAGATTGAGATTCCTCGGAAGACACGTACACACCTTCCCTTTCAAAGGGAACTGGAGTCCTCACCCGTGGAATAGAAAAACAAAATCGTCTCGAGGTGAAAATGGTGATCGAAACAGTGACCTCACAAACCCACTCTTGTTTCGAACTTAAAATGAGGAGAACTGTTTGTGAAGACTTCCTAAGGACGGGCGTCATCATCTATATTACCAGTAGACTCAATTTAAGTGGGTAAGGTCAGGTAAAATCAAGTGACTAAGGATCTTACAGCTGCAAGTGAGAACGGTAGAGGACAAACTGGTGAAGGTTAAANCCCACTCTTGTTTCGAACTTAAAATGAGGAGAACTGTTTGTGAAGACTTCCTAAGGTCGGGCGTCATCATCTATATTACCAGTAGACTCAATTTAAGTGGGTAAGGTCAGGTAAAATCAAGTGACTAAGGATCTTACAGCTGCAAGTGAGAACGGTAGAGGACAAACTGGTGAAGGTTAAACGGAACTAGGTACCTGGACTGTAAGGTCCAAGGATACGTTATAACGAGAAATGTCGTAGTCTGGAACGAAGATAGTGGTCAGTGTAGGTGTCGACCCATAACAAAAACGAAACCGAGGTAGGGAAGTAAGAAAGACCTCAATAAAGAGGTGACTAGAGGTCATCGTATAACCCGTGGATGACTGGACCTGTCATGGAGAAAGTCATAGGATAGTAAAACGCAAAAGTATGACAAGTACACCAAGAGTTCCGTTCTTATGACTTCACCAAACGGTAAGGGAAGAGGTCACCTGCTGTAAGACAGTCTGGAAAGGTGGCAATGGACGGGTAGAACCCAACGGAGCGCCTGTACCGAATCAAAGTAACTCAATCTGTTCCGACACCAGGATCACACTAATCTAACTGATCTAAAGACACTCACACCAAAGTCACACAGACGGGAGACTACGGGAGAACGTTGTGAATGGTAGAATGAACCCGCACCCCATAGAGAAGTGCCGACGAGGTCGTTTCGTGTCGACGACGAGGAATGGAACCTACTCCCCATAGAGGAGGACGGGCGGGAAGGTCTGGAAGTGGAACCCTACCGAGGAGATCCGGGAGGACGAGGGTGTGTCGGTGGTGAGGAACCTACACCCCAACGAGGAGGACCGACGGCGGGGACCGGAACCCACACCCCAACGAGGAGATCCAGCGACGGGATCGGAGCCCGCAACCCAACGAGGAAGGACGACGACGGGGACCGGAGCCCACGGCGGGGACCGGAGCCTGAACCGGGGACCGGAGCCTGAACCGGGGACCGGAGTCTGAACCCCACCGAGGAGAGCCGGTAGTGGGGACTGGAGCCGGCGCCCCATCGAGGAAAGCCGGCAAGGACGTGACAACGTCGGACTGTGAGATCCGGCGACGGGGACTGAGGTACCCTTTATCTACCTCTTTGTGACCTTTGTCACAGTCTGAAATAAAACCCCCCGAGGTTTTAGTGACGTCTACCACTGACGACGGTACTTTAATTTTCTACGAATGAGGAATCTTCTTTTCAATACTGATTGGATCTATCGTATAAGTTTTCATCTCTGTAATGAAACGGCTAATTCTAGGCAGATCAGTTCCGATACCAAAAAGGACACCAGTACATACCTACACTCACAACCTGACACTTCTTCCGACTCGCGGTTTCTTAACTACGAAAACTTCCCACCACAACCTCTTCTGAGAACTCTCAGGGAGCCTGACGTTCCTCTAGGTCGGTCAGGTAAGACTTCCTCTAGTTGAGACCCTAAAGAAACCTTCCTTACTACGATTGCGACTTTGAGGTCATGAAACCGGTGGAGTACTCTTCTCAACTGCGTAACCTTTTCTGAAACTACGACCCTCCCTAACCCCCGNCGGCTAATTCTAGGCAGATCAGTTCCGATACCAAAAAGGACACCAGTACATACCTACACTCACAACCTGACACTTCTTCCGACTCGCGGTTTCTTAACTACGAAAACTTGACACCACAACCTCTTCTGAGAACTCTCAGGGAGCCTGACGTTCCTCTAGGTCGGTCAGGTAAGACTTCCTCTAGTTGAGACCCTAAAGAAACCTTCCTTACTACGATTGCGACTTTGAGGTCATGAAACCGGTGGAGTACTCTTCTCAACTGCGTAACCTTTTCTGAAACTACGACCCTCCCTAACCCCCGCCCTCCTCTTCCACAGTTGACTCCTACTCTACCGACCTACCGTAGTGACTGAGCTACCTGCGCTCAGACTCACTTGAGACCCTCTACCACTACCTGTCCCTCCGGACCGCACGACACTAAGTACCCCAGCGTTTCTCAGCCTGTACTGACTCACTGACTTGACTTTACTTGACTGTTTGTGATCAACAGATCGGGCCCCAGGTAGATAGAAGATGAAGTTTGAGAGGTGAATGTTTCCCTCACGTTTACACCTTTGACTGTGACCACAGTTCTGTCTGAGAGACCTCCGAAAACAGTCTCTTCGACTACTGTACTCTCCCCTACACTTGACGGACTCCCGACTCTACCAAATCCGAAAGTCATTGATCACTAGTACTTACATATCTTTACAAATTAAAGTTTGGTCCTAAGAAATGTAATAAAAGTCTTATACTATACACAATTAGAACAACCAAAAGTAATTGTCAGTCTTTAGGTACACAACATTTACCTCCGATCCACTCGAGAGGTCCCGAGAAAGAGACAAAGGGAATTCGTAAATCAAACTACTCAAGACCGTTAAAATATGTTATTGATGTCGAGGTTTGTTCTACATCTTGTCTGATTTCCACGTAATTTTAAATGTTGATTAAGGAATATCACCTTATTTATCATATTGTTCATATTCAAACAGAGGACATCAAATAAGAACTAAAAACCCTAGAAATATCAGGACGTAGACCAGTCGGACTCTTCACAGTTGATCACAGGTAAGTCCACACAGTTCACCTATTAAACAGAATGACTCAGAAGGTCCACAGAGGGTTACACAACTGAGGGAAAGAGACAACTGGTTTTCGTGTATCTGATAGTCTATAAAGAGGTCGTTTCCACCCAAATAAACCCCAGTCGTCTCTTAACGTTAAGTCACAGACGTTGGTACCACTCAGTGTACGTTCAGAGGTTTCCCGTTCCCTTCCTCTTGAGAAAATATCTCCCTTTCCTTCAACTCTCCCAACAACACCAGGTATTTAAAAGTAACCGACTTAGGAACATTCCTTTCTTTTCAGAAAGAAGAACGACAACCTGAAACGATCACAACATCCACACTGTAGGGTGAAGAGCAGAAGACTGATAAACTCCGAAATAAATGTGGAGTAACAGACAGAGGGTCCGAAACAGAAGAGACACCCCACACCTAGTGGAAATAGGATTAGAACGGATATTGAAACAATGACATGTGTTTAAACACACGAGATTCGTGTCACTCCCATTTACTCACATTTACAGTCTTAAACCTCGTCTAGTTACAAATAACGTCCCGGTACGTTCCTCTACCCACCAAAGACGGAATAAGTTTGGGGTTTCAGGGGTTTCCCAAAGTCGTTTCACAAAATTGTCCGTTCTACTCCCTCTCTGTGCCAACCAACCACGTTTAAAAACGACAGTATTAGGAAACAAGAACGTCGATAGATATACAGTCCGGTGCTTCAAGGACACTTAGAGGTTGTTCTGTTTATAATAAGAGACAAAACGTTAAAAATTTAGAGACATACTGACCTTTTCACGATATAGGAATTTCTAGTCTCGGAACTCTTACCCGACAGGAAATATAAAGTCCGATATCCGTTACAAGAATTGAAATACGTTTTCATTTTCTTATATCTCTAATTTCATTTCCTTTGTCCAGATTACACCTCAAGAAGGGATAATGTTGAAAAACTACCCCGGTCCCTTGGGACAGAATAGTACTTCTATAGAGGTACCTAAAGAAGAAACACTTTCTATTCGGGGACATCTGTAAAAGACACAAAGACACAGGTGGTACCTACTTCCTCCTACGGACATCATGTCGCTTTTTCACATCCGATGACTTACTGTCCTACCAGAATAGAACGGGGACTTTTAAGACACACCGATGTATACTCACTTCGAGTCGAAATCGACCGAATTTTAACCTTCCTACCCTACTAAAATTACATAAGTGGGTAAGATCCCAATTTCGGAGTACAACAACCCCGATCCCCTATGGACTTCTGTCCTTCCATTGAAAATCTAGGTATATTTCTAATTATCCCGAAGGGACCACCGAGTCTGTCATTTCTTAAGTGGACGTTACGTCCTCTGGGTCCAAGATAGGGACCTACTCCTTCTAGGGGACCTCATCCTTTACTGTTGGGGGAGGTCATAAGAACGGACCTCGTAGGAAACCTTTCTCTTCGGACCACCGATGTCAGGTACCCCAAGTTTCTCAACCTGTACTGACTCGTTGATTGTGTGTGTGTTTCTAATTACGAAATTTTTTTTAGAGAATATAATCCATATATAGATCTCTACTGTAATGACTATTAGTGTGGATAACTTACGAAGTACTCCCGAGTCTTAAAGACAATGGTAAATATGTATATAGAATAAATTAGGAGTCTGTAAGGATACTCCGTCCGTAGTATACTTATGAATGAAATGTTTATTCCTTTATATGTAGGTCTTTCACACCCGTCGAAAAATCCTCGGAGTATCGACCCTTCATAGACACGGGATTGACGTTGACATGAGTCTAGAAGTCGTGTGTGACTCCGACCGTCAGGAGTCCAAGGATAAATGGACCGAAATTGAGGGCGTCCAACTCGCTTACAATTCACTTATACGATTGAGTTAGATCGTCTGTAAATTGTCAGTACAATCACTGACTTATACGAAAAATATATCCGTACGTAGACCTCACACAAGAGGATGAAATAATACCACTGAGAACTTACGACCTCCACAACAACCTTAGGAATAGGTAGGTCAGGACTTCCGTAGTTCGATAGTCAAGAGGAACTGAAGAAGTGAGAGTAGACGACTGTAGTTTAGGATGACTAAGTTGAAATCTGTCCGGGAACCTCAGTGAGTAAGAAAGTCATTTACAAAGGACTCACACCTACACACCCCGGGTGCCCCTTCCGTCGAAGACCTCAAACACAAGTGCAGGGGGGACGGGGGGGTGTCAGGAGTGGATTGTGAAAACCGAAGAGAAGGAGGGTTGCACGTAAGGACGATGGTCAGAAAGGGGATTTTGTTTGGGTACGGCATGAGAACGAATTTTTGGAAAGGGTGGAGGACGAGAGTTCTCATTAAGAAATCGGGATCGGAAGTGGGACGAGTAAATTGAATATACGTCTCATGTAGTACTCTTTGTGACCTGACCTTCTTCGTGTCCGATCTTAGTTCTAACGACCCTCTTTATAGTTATTGGAGTCTATACGTCTACTGTGGTGGGAATACCGTCTTTCACTTCTCCTTGATTTTTCGGAGAACTACTTTCACTTTCTCCTCTCGCTTTTTCAACCGAATTTCGAGTTGTAAGTCTTTTGATTCTAGTACCGTAGACCAGGGTAGTGAAGTACCCTTTATCTACCCCTTTGTCATCTTTGTCACAGTCTGAAATGAAAAAACCCAAGGTTTTAGTGACGTCTACCACTGACGTCGGTACTTTAATTTTCTGCGAATGAGGAACCTTCCTTTCAATACTGGTTGGATCTATCGTATAAGTTTTCGTCTCTGTAATGAAACGACTGATTCCAGGNCAGATCAGTTCCGATACCAAAAAGGCTACCAGTACTTACCTACACTCTCAACCTGACACTTCTTTCTACTAGTGGTTTCTTAACTACGAAAACTTGCCACCACAACCTCTTCTGAGAACTCTCAGGGAACCTGACGTTCCTCTAGGTTGGTCAGGTAGGATTTTCTCTAGTCGGGACCCTAAAGAAACCTTCCTGACTACGATTTCGACTTTGAGGTCATGAAACCGGTGGAGTACGCTTCTCAAGTGAGTAACCTTTTCTGGGACTACGACCCTTCCTAATCCCCGTCCTCCTCTTCCCCTACTGTCTCCTACTCTACCGACCTACCGTAGTGACTGAGCTACCTGTAATCAGACTCACTTGAGGCCCTCTACCACTACCTGTCCCTCCGGACCACACGACGCTAAGTACCCCTACGTTTCTCAACCTGTGATGACTCACTGACTTTACTTGACTCGGAAGTTCCTAAGAAGACTCAGACGGAAGACTAGGAATAGAAGGTAGTAAAGAATGTGTCAACGTGAATACTACTCAACTCCGTCTAGAATATTGATAGGACAGAAACCTCCCGATAGTCTCGATCCTAACCCCAGGACAGACGACTTTCCGTACAGGGAGACTCACTCAACAACCTAATGATCCCGGTACCCTCACTTACGTTCTATCGTTCGNGTCACCACAACCTCTTCTGAGAACTCTCAGGGAACCTGACGTTCTTCTAGGTCGGTCAGGTAGGATTTTCTCTAGTCGGGACCCTAAAGAAACCTTCCTGACTACGATTTCGACTTTGAGGTTATGAAACCGGTGGAGTACACTTCTCAAGTGAGTAACCTTTTCTGGGACTACGACCCTTCCTAATCCCCGTCCTCCTCTTCCCCTACTGTCTCCTACTCTACCGACCTACCGTAGTGACTGAGCTACCTGTAATCAGACTCACTTGAGGCCCTCTACCACTACCTGTCCCTCCGGACCACACGACGTTAAGCACCCCTACGTTTCTCAACCTGTGATGACTCACTGACTTGACTTGACTCGGAAGTTCCTAAGAAGACTCAGACGAAAGACTAGGAATAGAAGGTAGTAAAGAATGTGTCAACGTGAATACTACTCAACTCCGTCTAGAATATTGATAGGACAGAAACCTCCCGATAGTCTCGATCCTAACCCCAGGACAGACGACTTTCCGTACAGGGAGACTCACTCAACAACCTAATGATCCCGGTACCCTCACTTACGTTCTATCGTTCGGTTACGGGTGCA
Organism: Capra ibex; assembly: GCA_006410555.1. Lineage (NCBI taxonomy): Eukaryota > Metazoa > Chordata > Mammalia > Artiodactyla > Bovidae > Capra > Capra ibex. The sequence goes on along the minus strand of SJYO01024745.1, from coordinate 28,700 downwards.
ACAAAAGGGTCGTGGTACCGGTCTCCGAGTAAATGTGTTGTGACACGGGAGTAGGACCAACCCATCACGTTACCTCACCGTGGGGTAGACTTCGGTCTAACAGACTTATGTCTAGACTGGAGACGACGAATGGACTAGTAGTATGGGTGGAATAGTCTACCACTTTTTGTAATTTACTTAGTCTGTGCGACCACTTTGTAAATTTTATCTCAGACCGTTCATTTATTCATTCATTCACAATCAGTGATTCAGTACAGACTGACATCGGGTGGTCCGAAGAGACAGGTACCCTAAGAGGTCCGTTCTTATCAACTCGTCCAACGGCAAACATTTACCATTTATTTATGATTTTCTATCAGTGCGGTGGAAGGAAAATAAAGAATTGTTAACATTCTATTGTAAAAGAAGACATTTAATGGTACCAAATAAAGGGTTTACCTAATTTTTATATTTTAATACTTAGGGTAAAGAATGAGTATCCTAGTATTAGAGAACACTAATACAGCTCCAACCTCACTCCTTTCTTCACAATAGGACTTTAGACTTAAAAATTTGAACAAAGGACTCACTAAGTCTACGATTTTAAAACCTTGGTGAAGAGTCCAGAAAGAATCGGGAGTTACAGGTAAAGAGAAAATCTCGTTCCATTCTCTGGTTCCCATGACTATACTAAGACTAAGAGACACCGTCGCTTTGATGAAACATAATATGTCATTACTACCTATTTTCAGGAATATGTGAACAGGTTTGGATATCTTACATGTTGTGGTTCTCACTTGAAATTACATATACTTGAAACTCACTATTACTGTCTAGTCACATCCAAGTAACAAACATTGTTCATATGAATAGACTACCCACAACAACTATTACCCCCTCCAACATGTATAAACACCCCTTTCTCATACAGTAGACTTTCATTTTCGTGTGTTAGATTTTCGGCTCCTAATACAAAATCAATCCGTCTATTTTGACTCCTGAAGTTCAGGTACACCGGAGAGTTCATCGAGACTCTCTGTAGAGACTTCTCCATTCCCTCCGTGGTCCAATATATCCTCACAGACGTTTTCTTTTGAGGTCCAACAACCTTGTGGTTTACTAATGTCAATTAATTTCTTTTAGTCTATGGGTTTCAACTCCTTGAATCGTGAAAAGATACAGACCCTTCTATATTCTACGTTCACACTCGGGTAACTTTAGAAAGGACACTATACGTGGAGTTGTTAGACCCCGAATATAGGATATGAAAGAGAAGAAGTCAGAAGAGTCCCATACGGGAGTCCCCACCAACACCGTCGACTGACGATCTACCCCCCACAAAACAAGGATAGGACTCAAGGGAGTCCCGTGTGACAACCCTGTTGATATTACATCACTGAACTCCTGACGTTATAGGAAACAAATGACTATACCGTCCGTTGAAAAAAACATATCCATATACCCTTGAGACATGACGAGTCACAACGATACTGACATATTGACACGACTTTTTTTATTTCTGACAACTTTGTTTTTCCCACATAATGACTTTCGTTCAAATACATGTACTGTGTTTCACTTTGTCATGACTTTATGACTTCAAACTTCGTCTCTTTCCAAATAACGTCCCGGTACGTTTCTCTGTCCACTGAATGCGGGGGGTTTGGGATCTAAAGGGTCTCAAAGTCGTTTCGTTAAAATTTCCGGTCCATTCTCTTCCCCGTAATATCCCATATATTAATCGAGTACGTGTCAAGAGACCAACCGACTACCACAGTGCCTAATTGTAATAGTTAGAAATTCGAAGTCCTCCGGACCTCCGATATACGAGTATCATAGTTTATCAATTGTAGAAGGAAACCAACCCCCGGTCCAAAGTTTAAACATTTTGAGTCCTTACATGTAGTCTATGACAATAGATCCATGAAAGTCAAGTCAAGTCACCGAGTCAGTAGACTGAGACGCTGGGGTACTTAACGTCGTACGGTCCGGAGGGACAGACAGTGGTTGAGGACCTCAAGTGAGTCTGAGTGCAGGTAGCTCAGTCACTACGGTAGGTCGGTAGAGTAGGAGACAGTAGGGGAAGAGGAGGACGGGGGTTAGGGAGGGTCGTAGTCTCAGAAAAGGTTACTCAGTTCAGAAGCGTACTCCACCGGTTTCATGACCTCAAAGTCGAAATCGCAGTCAGGAAGGTTACTTGTGGGTCCTGACTAGAGGAAATCTTCCCTGACCAACCTAGAGGAACGTCAGGTTCCCTGAGAGTTCTCAGAAGAGGTTGTGGTGGCAAGTTTTCGTAGTTAAGAAGCCACGAGTCGAAAGAAGTGTCAGGTTGAGAGTGTAGGCATGTACTGGTGTCCTTTTTGGTATCGGAACTGATCCGTCTGGAAACAATCGTTTCATTACAGAGACGAAAACTTATACGATAGATCCAACGAGTATTGAAAGGAAAGTTCTTCATTCGTAGAAAATTAAAGTACCGACGGTAGTGGTAGACGTCACTAAAACCTCGGGGGGTTTTATTTCAGACTGTGATAAAGGTAACAAAGGGGTAGATAAAGGGTCCTTCACTACCCTGGTCTACTAGCAAAAGACTTACAACTCGAAATTCGGTTGAAAAAGTGAGGAAAGTGAAAGTAGTTCTCCGAAAAATCAAGGAGAAGTGAAAGACGGTATTCCCACCACAGTAGACGTATGGACTCCAATAACTATAAAGAGGGCCGTTACAACTAAGGTCGAACACGAAGAAGGTCGGGACGTAAAGAGTACTACATGAGACGTATATTCAATTTATTCGTCCCACTGTCATATGTCGGAACTACATGAGGAAAAGGGTCCATGAAATCTCTCCTCGATTTCGTCTCCTACCAGAAGGGAACATCGAGTCGACCATTTCTTAGACGGACGTTACGGTCTCTGAACCCAAGTCAGGAACCCAACCCTTCTAGGGGACCTCTTTCCTTTCCGATGGGTGAAGTCATAAGACCGGACCTCTTAAGGTACCTGACATATCAGGTACCCCAGCGTCTCTCAGCCTGTGCTGACTCACTGAAAGTGAAGTGAATTTCGTCTCCTATACCCCCTTTTCGAACGGGGTCTTTCCGGGGTACCTAGGACGAACTAATGTTATGGGGAAAAGAGAAGCTATGAGGAGTTAGAACTCCTTTTATCCACAACCTGTTCTTTTTCCTTAAGAAAAACCTATTTCTCAAATTAGTATGTGAGTTGTTTTGTTGATCTAAAATCCCCTTGAATCAAAGTGAGAGGTTGGGATAGAGTTGGAAGGGGTTTAGAAAGTCCCTTACTCCGTTATTGACCAGACCGATGAACGACGACTTTACCCTACATCAGGACGGAGTCAAACCCCTGACCTGTCGTTTAACCTTTATAAGGGCTCAAAGTTCAAAGCCTCAGAACACACTAATTCTAGAGTCAGTGAATCAGACGGGAAAACCACGGTTGTCTGAGTTAATCTTTATCTACCTCCTCACTGTCGGTCTTGTTTTATCTAGAGTAAACGACTCCTTAAGTCCCCTTTTTCAGATTTCTGGTCAGACCTGGACCGAGAAAACCCCTCTGCACATCGGTCCATCGACGAACAGATAAAAATAGAAGATATCCAAAACTGAAGACCACACCATAATTGTATATGTATTGTCCTCTATAACCGATCATGTATACATAAGAAAAAGACGATTATAGACTAAATTCTGTTAACGTCGGTACTTTAATTTTCTACGAACGAGGAACCTTCTTCTTCATACTGGTTGGATCTGTCGTATAATTTTTCGTCTCTGTAATGAAACGACTGTTTCCAGACAGATCAGTTTCGATACCAAAAAGGTCATCAGTACAAACCTACACTCTCAACCTGGTATTTCTTTCGACTCACGACTTCTTAACTACGAAAAATTGACACCACAACCTCTTCTGAGAACTCCCAGGAAACCTGATGTTCCCGTAGTTTGGTCAGTTAGGAGTTCCTTTAGTCAGGACTTATATGTAACCTTCCTGAGTACGACTTCGACTTTGAGGTTATAAAACCGGTGGACTACACTTCTTGACTGAGAAACCTTTTCTGGGACTACGACCCTTTCTAATTCCTGTCCTTCTTTTCCTCTTCTGTCTCCTACTCTACCAACCTACCGTAGTGACTGAGTTATCTGTACTCAGACTTATTTGAGGACCTCAACCACTACCTGTACCTTCGGACCACACGACGTCAGGTACCCCAACGTTTCTCACCCTGTACTGACTCGCTGACTTTACTTGACTTGACTATTCATTCTTATGTCATAACATTTCTTTTGTTTTGTTTTGTTTTTGCTTGAAGGTAATCGACGTGGACCCATATAGGTGTCCAATAGACTCAAACAAAGTATGAACAGGAAAAGAAATTCCCTTTAACATATAACCGTAACAGGTATTCTATGGGTCAGGTTAAATAATGATAATGATCCGACCAATAAGATCGTACCAAATTTCCCTAGGAAATTTAAATTTTCTGGTTTCGGTACACAATTGATATATTTAGGTAGGGTATCAACACCCTCCAATAAAAGACACCGACTTGATAACGAACAACGAGACTATCTCACGCTCATTGAAATCTTCTTTTGAGTATAAATACCGACCCAAGTCTCTTAATAATAAAAATAAAAATCAACAATATTTTAACGAAATCAAGTCAAGAAAGGTGTAATGTTCGACTTCCACCCGTTACCGGACGACAAGAGGATTGTTATGACTAACCTCGTCCATAATAATTAACTGGTCCACTCCCTTAGGGTGGACCATTATAGTTATCACCGGACTTATCTTAATATTAAAGAAGGAAGATCTTGTTTAAAGGATTCCCGGTTGGTTATTCTCTAAACCTCACTTCTTTAGGTGGTCCCATTGGGTCTTCATGACGTATATCCATCACTGGTATTTAGATTTCATTAACCTAATGAAGTTGAGACGTATTCTAACACTTTATGTCAACCATGTATTCTTTCCACGTTCGTTAATAGTTTCATTAACCGTGTGTAAGGACAAGGTCGTAGAATGTAGACAACAGGTGAATTCTACAGAAGAAGAATAAGACCATACCATCAAAGGGGAGACTTTTTCTTTCTTTTCTTTCAATCAGTAAGTCATCACAGGTTGAAAAACACTGGGGACCACCTGACATCGGGTGGTCCGAGGAGACAGGTACCTTAAGAGGTCCGTTCTTATGACGTCACCCGACGGTAAAGGAAGAGGTCCCCCAGAAAGACTGGGTCCCTAGTTTGGGTCCAGAGGGTGTGACGTCCGTCTGAGAAATGGTAGACTCGGTAGTCCTTTCGGTCAAAAGTAAGACTCACAATAAATTTCCATTAAAACTCTAGTCGTCAGGAGAGATATCCGTTCAGGTCATATCTCGGGGACATATTCACCTTTGCAATTAGGTTCTAAGTCAAGAGAAGTCAAGGTAACACATACTCGATCAATTCTCACGGACTATTCCCAGAAAAAAAAAAAAAAAAATTAGACCCAACCTTTATCGGGGAATTTACTACGAGGAAGGTCATACATATTAAGGACCTACGTCCAGTATTCCGTAGACTATGAGTAGGTTTCCATCTAATTTGGAGTCTTTATATCTGAATCTTACAGGAATTATTAAGTCAATTTGAAATGTTAACACATCCTACTGTCGTTCCTTAATAGACCCTTCACTCAGAATCTGTCATGTACGTCTGGAGTCAATTACCTTAGTCTTAAACTGTAGGTGACTTTGTATTAGAAAGAGATTTTGGGATTAAAAATAGTTTTTTGTCAATTTAATTCTGATCGAACAAACGTTTTACTCAGACCAATTAACTCGTACAACCAAGGAAATTTGACCGACACGACGTTGAAAAGTATACCTTAGAGTCTGTTTAAATTTCCCGGAAAGTCCCAATCCTTTCGGTATACTTCCTGAACAGTATCTATGTATGTTTAAATCCGCTTAAAGAGGGAAAAACTCCAGGGATTTTATGAAACTCTAAAAAAAGTGGACAATCCTTCACCGGAAGGATTAAATGGACTATTTCGACAACCCTTGGACTCTCAAAGCTTAGAGACCTCTCTAGTTCATTTCTCTTTTCCATTGACAAAGTTGACACGAATGTTTCATATGAAATGGTTTAACTATCTTCAGTATTAACCGAATTCTCCTTTCAAAGGAAAACCCACACCAAGAAAAAGGAACCAGAAACAGAACAGTATCACTTTTTAACTTTACTGTTTGGTCCTTTCGAGTGTGTCCGTCCTAAATAATTTGTTCACTGTACTTTATATGAGGACTCTACACTCCCCACCTGACTGGGAGTATCTTCACCAGGGTGGGACAAAGTCCGAAAGGAAAGATACAGGAAACAGGGGGTTTGTCTAGGGTCTTGGACTAAAAAAGACGGGGTACAGTTTGTCCCTTGAAGGGTCCACCGTGACGGACCGTTACGTCCTCTACATTCTCTACACTTAAGTTAGGGACTCAGCCCTTCTAGGGGACCTCCTCCCGTGTCGTTGGGTGAGGTCATAAGAACGGACCTCTTAAGGTACCTGTCTCCTCGGACCACCCGATGTCACGTATCCCAACTTTCTCAGTCCGTGGTGACTTCACTGAATCGTGCGTGAGTACGTACAGTTTGTCGGAACATGGAATCCGGTTGGTCCCTTCCCCCTCACAACTCACACAAAAAGGACGGTTTCCAAAAATGAGGTACTACGTCTAAAAGGGAAACAAGACATAAAACTCCCGATAAAGTATAGAAACAAACGGAAAATCGACGGTGACAAATTGACGGTAAGACCTGAGAAATAAGATTAATGGATTGTAAGGAGGGAGTCCTCTACCCTCTGGGTCAAGAAACCCTTATCCCTGTGACTACAGAGAGACCGATGAAGAAGGACTCAACCCTACCGTTCCCCACAACCCGGAAAGGGAGAACAATCGAAGTTCGAAGTCCCTGGAATACCACCACAGACCAATTCCCGCTCACCATCTATAAAAGACACCAGTCCACATCAAGATGTATAGGAACGACTTAATTGAGGCGTAAAACATCGAACGACTGGACCCGTCTCTGTTTTGTCCGATTTGTTAACTATTGTGTACTTCGTTAGTATTCATCATAATTATACCATTATTGCCCCAAATTATCCCCGTAGTCGGTTAAGGTTTAGGAAGAAATGGTCCTCTCCTTAAGGGGTTTCTCTCTAACATCGGTAGGACTCCTGAGAGATCGAGTAAGAAATTCTAGGACATCCTAGATTTAACAAAGGAACTCCTGACACTCTGAAAAAAGTTGAACCGACCTCTACAAATGGGTTTTCGTTGTACAGAGTAAATTCTACCGTGTTCGGGGAGGAACAAGTCGGAAGTCCTCTATATGACGGGAGGATAAAACCTCATGTTGGGGACAGTTCGACAACTATCTAAAACAACCCAGAGATTTCAGTTATGACACCGAAAAATAGGGACGACGTAGTAGTGCCTTTTTAAATACTAAAGAGAAAGGTTCACTCTATAAAGGGATCTGGTCTATTTCGGGACTTATTATAACACAGGTTAAGACCCAGGCTCTATCCCGATATAACCATTGACTCCACAGGTTTAGAGAGTCCTCGCTCCAATATACTTCCCTTTAAGACGGAACGACAAGTCAGTGAGACAACAGAGGCTGAGAAACGTTGGGGTACCTGACGTCGTGTGGTCCGAAGGGACAGGAAGTGGTAGAGGACTTCGAACGAGTTTGAGTACAGATAACTCAGTCACTACGGTAGATTGGTAGAGCAGGAGACAGTAGGGGAAGAGGACGGAAGTTAGAAAGGGTCGAAGTCCCAGAAAACGTCACTCAACTGAGAAGGGTAGTCCCCTGGTTTCGTGACCTCGAAGTCGAAGTTGTAGTCAGGAACATTACTTATAAGTCCTAACTAGAGGAAATCCTAACTGACCAACCTAGAGGAACGTCAGGTTCCTAGAAGAGGTTGTGGTGTCAAGTTTTCGTAATTAAGAAGTCACAAGTTGGAAGGAATACCAGGTTGAGAGTGTAGTTATGTGCTGATGACCTTTTTGGCATCGAAACTGATCTACCTGGAAAACATCCATTTCATGACAGAGACGAAAAATTATACGACAGATCCAAACAGTATCGAAAAGAAGGTTCCCCGTTCACAGAAAATTAAAGTATCGACATCAGTGGTAGACGTCACTAAAACCTCGGGTTCTTTTTATTTAAGACAGTGCCAAAGGAAACAAAGGGGTAGATAAACGGTACTTCACTACCCTGGTCTACGGTACTAGAAACAAAAAACTTACAACTCAAAATTCGGTCGAAAAAGTGAGAGGAGAAAGTGAAAACAGTTCTCCGAGAAAGCAAGGAGAACCGAAAGACTGTATTTACACCACAGTAGACGTATAGACTCCAATAACTATAAAGAGGAGTCTTAGAACTAAGGTCGAACACGAAGTAGGTCGGGTCGTAAAGTGTACTACATGAGACGTATATTCTATTTATTCGTTCCACTGTTATATGTCGAAACTACATGAGGAAAGGATTAAACCTTGGTCAGGAAACTCGGTACAGGTTAAGATTGACAAGGAAGAACTGGACGTATGTCCAAAGAGTCCTCCGTCCATTCCACCACACCATAAGGGTAAAGAAATTCTTAAAAAGTCTCAAACAACACTAGGCATGTAAGTTTCCGAAATCGTATAAGTTCCTTCGTCTCCATCTACAAAAAGACCTTAAAAGAACGAAAAAGACACTAGGTCACCTACAACCGTTAAACTAGAGACCAAGGAGACGGAAAAGATTTAGGTCGAACTTGTAGACTTTCAAGTACTAAGTACATGACAACTTCAGACCGAACCTTTTAAAAATCGTAATGAAACGATCATACACTTTATTCACGTTAGCACACCATCAAACTTGTAAGATACCGTAAGAAAGAAACACTAACCTTACTTTTGACTAGAAAAGGTCAGGACACCGGTGAGGACTTAAAAGGTATAAACGACCTTATATCTCACGTCGTCAAATTGTCGTAGTAGAAAATCCTAAACTTTAACGAGTCGATCTTAAGGTAGTGAAGGTGATCGAAACAAGCATCACTACGAAGCATTCGGGGTACATTGAAGTGTGAGATCCTGAAACGTAAGAAGAAGTCAAGTCAAGTCAGCGAGTCAGCACAGGCTGAGAAACATGTTGTCGAGTTTCGTAGTAGAGTATTCCGGACGAGATTCTTCCTCGGATCCAAACCTTAAAGAGGGTTCCACCGGAATTGAAGAAACCAACACCTTAGAATGAGCACCTCGTTGTAATTGTTAACTTGTCAGAAACGGTAAATCAATCTTCGTACTACATTTTCAAAAAGGGTGTATTCTTTATCATAAGTTAGGGATAATTCCTACGACACCATCCTCAGACCGTCCGTCCTACTCACTACTGGTGGTTGGCTCCTACAAAGCTTTCCGGTCTCTATTTGACAACAGAAAATATTCGTATATTAATTGATTCATCCAACAGGTCCACCAGAGTCAACTCCTCCGACCCCTGAACATCCATTATTACTGAGGACCCTAATATTAGAATTCAAGGTAACCTAGAAGGAGGGTTCCAGTCCAATGAACACCCTCTCTACAAATATATAGATGGACATTTGGTCCAATCCAACAACAACAAACCCTTCTACATAATAACTGTTACACGAGATTCGATATCTCACATAAACAAAATAAAGATAAACCAGGGTCCAAGTCTAGATCCTCTAGAGTCGATTCTCGAACAGGTTAGTCTACCCCTGACAGTTAACTTAGGGACTCCATTATGACAGGTCCAGTAAACAACCACAAAAAAAGGACCTCGGAGGACAACCTTCCGTTTTTTATAAAGAATCGGTCACCATACGTTTTCTTACATAGGAAATCTAGGTCCTCTCATTTGGTGAACGTTAACCCACCCTAAAGAGGGTCCTAATGCATCCTTAGCCCGTGACTCCCCACCTCCCCCTGATGTCAGAGTAAATACTAGACCTCTAGAACTTGGTGTGTGGTCTAAGGGAGGACAAAGAAATGTCCCTACTAGCTCCACAATGTACCACTTAAGACCCCTGGTTATCGGATGTCCGTTCCTTAAATAAATAATCTCCGACATCAGGAAGGACTCGAAGAGAAGACTCCCCCACAACAAAAGACTAAACCTTTGACTCACCCCAGAGTCCTGTTACTGTTGGTCAGGTCGAGTCACTCGAGTAGGTCCTCAGGGGACCAGGGTGTGGATCCCCAATTAAAACAGGAGAGTCAAAAAAAAACAAGTTAACCTCTCCGATATTACCCAAGGAGTCGTCATTGGTCCTCGACGTCTTGGGATCCCCGACTTTTGAAGTTTAGTATTTATACCAAGGGTCGAACCACTCATATCGAGAAGGGTTATTCCCCCATCCCGTGAGTCCCTGGTGGTCTTTGACTACCCTTTTATAAATAGGTAGGGTCGTTGTTTCTTCACGAGTCTGCTTAGAAAGACATTAAAAGGGGGTATCGTGAGTTTTACCATGTCCAAACCCTCCTCTTCCGAGGTCTCATCTCATCCTCCAGTCCTGTCTCATCCATCGGGGACACAGTTGGTTCTTTAAGAACCTGGATGGAAGGTGTAGGTCAACGTGAGAACCGAGTATATTGAGTAGTCGGGGGACTACCAATATACACTGTCCACCCGACCGACCTCACCCGACGAAGTCAGGACAACTTGGTAGTACTCCCTTCCAAACCATGAACTGGAACTCCGAGAACCCAGGGGTCCCGTCTCACGACGGGTCACAGGACTGACTACCGTAAACACCGTTCGACAAAATCCTCCGAACCGTACTAAACCTGTCAAACCGGGTTACAGGACGGTCATGTCTAATCCAAAAACAAAGTACGGGACAGTAAATTCCTAAGTCCCAAACGGTATCCCGAAGGGACTCCCGCCGGTCCTAGACCCGTACGAAATAGAGAAATGATGAGAGGGAAAGGACCCGGAACCGAAAGGAGAGGACAAGAGACAATATTTTCCAAAACCACCGACACACCTGGTAGAACAGATTTCTCCGTCATTCAGAGACAACGATATTGACAACATTGAAATATAGACTACGTGTAAACCTGTCCTTAAACAGTAAATTTTAGTGGACGGGGAGTATTCTCAGATTCAAGTCTGTCCATTTGAAAACTTCCCGGAGAAAATTGGAAAGGCCTTTCCGTCACCCGAGGATTAATCACGACTCTGGACCCGCATCAACCAATGAAAAATAACCCGACAGAAATTAGGACTTTCACTTTCACTTCACTTTCACTTTCAACGAGTCAGCACAGACTGAGAAACGCTGGGGTATCTGATATGTCAGGTATCTTAAGAGGTCCGGTCTTATACCTTCACTCATCGAGAAGGAAAGAGGTCCCCTAGAAGGGTTGGATCCCTATCTTGGGTCCAGAGGACGTAACGTCCACTTAAGAAATGGTCGACTCGATGACCCCTTCGGGTAGAAATCAGAACGGAAATGTGTTTAGTCTTTTACAAGGAAAGGGGTGTACACGAGTCTCAGTAATCTCAAAGTTAACCCTAGACTCCTCCCTTGACGTCAAATGGGGAACTGTTCACTTTAGGGCATCGTACCAAAACCCGAAGAAATTTCTGGGATCACAGGAGCCCCAGTCTATTTCAAACTAGTTTATTTTGGTACTACGTGTGTAGTTCAGTCTCCGGTTTCAGTATACCGTCTTACACAGATATATAAACGGACGACGACGACGACGACGACGACGACGACACAACGAAGTCAGCACAGGCTGAGACACGTTGGGGTATCTACCGTCGGGTGGTCCGAGGGGGTAAGGACCCTAAGAGATCCGTTTTTATGACCTCACCCAACGGTAAAGGAAGAGGTTACGTACTTTCACTTTTCAGTTTCACTCCAGGGAGTCAACACAGGCTGAGAATCGCTGGGGTACCTGACGTCGGGTGGTCCGAGGAGGCAGGTACCCTAAAAGATCCGTTCTCATGACCTCACCCCACGGTAACGGAAGAGGTATATAAACGGACCCAGTAGATATATCGAAGGGTCCAGAACGAACTCGACAGAGTTAAGATTCTCCCTATTCCCGAATACCTGGACCCAACCAGACTTAAAGGGAAACCAAAGTTGATTCCTACATGAGTCCGACCGAGAACACCAGCCTTAAGAGGAGGTCAAAGTTAGTTCCCCGTATGAACCCGACCGAGAACACCTCCCTCACGAGGTCCCATACCCCCGTTAAAACCTATATTCCCTTTTCCTCGTGATCTTCTGAGTCTTCGGTACTCTCTATTCGGAAGTACCCCCTGAAGAAGGGAACCAACAGACACTGATTGTGGTAAACGGATCGTCCGATCGAAAATCCCGTATGCAGTCAGGGTGTGAATTCTGTCTCAGGGAAGTACAGGGAATCGACTTTCTTTTAAACCTGTATCCCCTAGAGACAGGTAAAGGGAACGAAAAACGTCTCATTTAAATCGACGTCCTACCATAACATTAGATTTGAGGTCAGGAGTCCAGTCACAAGGAGTAGGGGATCACTTATATCGCCGATACGTCAAATAAAAAAAAAGGAAAGGTTAGAAAAACGGAGAAATAGAAAAAATTTTTTTTCATTAAATAAAATTAACCTCCGATTAATGATATGTTATAAACCACCAAAAACGGTATGTAACTGTACTTAGTCGGTACCCATATGTAGGACTTGGGGGGAGGGTGGAGAGAGGGGTAGGGGAGGGAGTCCTAGTAAGGTAACGTGGCCGAAACTCACGGGACAAAGTACGTAGCTTGAACCTGACCACTAGATAAAGTGTATACCATTATATGTACAAAATCACGATAAGAGAGTTTAGTAGGGTGGGAACGACAGAAGGTGTCTCAGGTTTTCAGACAAAAAACATAGACACAGAGAAACGAGAGAACGTATATCCCAGTAGTAATGGTAGAAAGATTTAAGGTACATATACACAATTATATGACATAGCCACAAAAAGTAAGAATGAATGAAATGAGACAAAGTAGATGAAGTAATGTTGACTAAGTTTATACGAAAAATTATCGACTCATTATAAGGTAATACATATATATGGTGTTGAAGGAATAGGTAAACAGACGACTACCTGTAGATCCAACGAAGGTACAGGATCGATAACATTTTTCACGACGTTACTTGTAACCCTATATGGACAGAGAAAGTTAGACCAAAGGAGTCACACATACGGGTCGTCACCCTAACGACCCAGCTTACCGTCAAGATAAAGGTCAAAAAATTCCTTAGCGGTGTGACAAGAGGTATCACCGACACGATCAAACATAAGGGTGGTTGTCACATTCTCCCAAGGGTAAAAGGGTGTAGGAGAGGTCGTAAATAACAAACATCTGAAAAACTATCGTTGATAAGACTGACCGCACTCTACTATAGAGTAACACCAAAACTTAACGTAAAGTGACTATTACTTACCACAACTCGTAGAAAAGTACATACAATCGGTAGACATACAGAAGATACCTCTTTACAGACAAATCAAGAAACCGGGTAAAAAACTAACTCAGTAAATACAAAGACCATAACTCGACGTACTCGACGAACATATAAAAACTTTAATTAAGAAACAGTCAACGAAGTAAACGATAATAAAAGAGTGTAAGACTTCCGATAGAAAAGTGGAACGAATATCAAAGGAAGTAACACGTTTTCACAAATTAATCCAAGGTGAACAAATAAAAACGAAAATATAGGTAATAAGACTTTCCACCCAGTATCTCCTAGAACGACACTAAATACAGTCTCTCACAAAACGGATACAAAAGGAAATCCTCAAAATATCAAAGACCAGTATGTAAATCTAGAAATTAGGTAAAACTCAAATAAAAACACATATCACAATCTTTCACAAGATCTAAGTAAGAAAATGTTCACCAACTGGTCAAAAGGGTCGTGGTGAATAACTTCTCTAACAGAAAAGAGGTAACATATAAAAACGGAGGAAACAATTTCTATTCCACAGGTATCCACACACCTAAATAAAGACCCGAAAGATAAAACAAGGTAACTAGACATAAAGACAGAAACACGGTCATGGTATGATAGAACTACTGACACCGAAACATCATCTCGGACTTCAGTTCGTCTAACTAAGGAGGTCAAGGTCAGAAGAAAGAGTTCTAACGAAACCTATAAACTCCAAAAAACATAAAGGTATGTTTAATACTTTAATAAACAAGATTAAGACACTTTTTATGGCAACCATCGAACTATACCTAACGTAACTTAGATATCTAACGAAAACCATCATATGAGTAAAAGTGATATAAAGAATTAGATAAACACAGTAGAAACTAAAGAAAGTAGTCACAAAATATCAAAAGATATATATCCAGAAACCAAAGAAATCCATCTAAATAAGGATTCATAAAATAAGAAAAGTAACATTACCACTTACCTTAACAAAGGAATTAAAGAGACAAAAGAGTAACAATCACATATCCTTACGTTCCCTAAAGACACACAGTTAAAATATAGGACGTTGAAATGATATAAGTAACTAATCAAGATCATTAAAAGACCACCTCAGAAATTCCAAAAGATACATCTCATAGTACAGTAGACGTTTGTCACTCTCAAAATGAAGAGAAAAGGTTAGACCTAAGGAAAATAAAGAAAAAGAAGAGACTAACGACCACCGATTTTGAAGGTTTTGTTACAACTTATCATCATCACTCTCACCCGTAGGAACAGAACAAGGACTGAAATCCCCTTTACGAAAGTTGAAAAGAGGTAACTCCTATTACAAACGGCACCCAAATAGTCCATACCGAAAATAATACAACTCCATATAAGGAAGATACGGGCGAAAGATCTCTCACAAACAACTTAAAACAGGTTCCTAAAGAGACGTAGATAACTCTATTAGTATACTAAAAACAGAAAGTTGAACAATTACACCACATAGTGTAACTAACTAAACACTTATACTTCTTAGGAATGTAGAGACCCTATTTCGGGTGAACGAGTACTACATACCAGAAGATTTATACAACAACCTAAGACAAACGATCTTAAAACAACTCCTAAAAACGTAGATACAAGTAGTCACTATAACCCTACATCAAAACAAAAAAAAAAACCGTAGAAACAGACCAAAAAGATAATCCCATACCATCGGAGTATCTTACTCAAACCCTCGAATGGAAGGAGACGTTAAAAGACCTTCTCAAATTTATCCTATCCGTAATCGAGAAGAGATTTAAGAACCATCTTAAGTGGACACTTCGGTAGACCAGGTCCCGAAAAAAAAAAACCTACCTAAAAACTAATATCAAAGCTAAAGTTACGAACACTACCCAGACAATTTTAAAAGATAAAGAAGGACCGAGTCAAAACCCTCCAGTATGAACAGATTTTTAAGTAGGTAAAGAAGGTTCAACGGGTAAAATAACCCTATATCAAGAACTATCATCAGAGAATAATAATAAACATAAAGACACAACAGACAACACTAAAGAGGTAACAGTAAAGATTAAAACAACTAAACTAAGAAGATGTAAAAAAAAAAGAGAACTACTCAGACCGATTACTGAATAGATAAAATAAATAGAAGAGTTTCTTGGTTGAAAATCAAAACAACTAAAAACGATATCAGAGGAAACAAAGTAAAAGTAAATAAAGACGGGATTCAAAATACTAAAGAAAGGAAGATGATAGGGACCCCAAACAGTAAAGAAGAAAAAGATCAACGAAATCCACAATCAATCCAATAGATAAACTAAAAAAAGAACAAAGAACGTAACATTACTTAGAAGGGGAATCGTGACGAAAATGACTTGGGGTATCCCAAACCCAACACGACAAAAGTAAAAGTGAACAAAGATACGTAAAAAACTAAAGAAAGTACTATACAACTAATGAGTCTTCGTACTACAAATCGGAGGTATACAAACATAAAATTTATCAAAAAAAAAAAGGACTAGTCAAGTCAAGTCAAGTCAGCGAGTCAACACAGGTTGAGAAACACTGGGGTGCTTAGTGTCGTGCGGTCCGGAGGGACAGGCAGTGGTTGAGGGCCTCGAGTGAGTCTGAGCGTAGGTAACTCAGGCACTACGGTAGGTCGGTAGAGTAGGAACCAGCAGGGGAAGAAGAGGACGGGGGTTAGGGAGGGTCGTAGTCTGAGAAAAGGTTACTGAGTTGAGAAGTGTACTCCACCGGTTTCATAACCTCAAAGTCGAAATCGTAGTAAGGAAGGTTTCTTTAGGGTCCCGACTAGAGGAAGTCTTATCTGACCAACCTAGAGGAACGTCAGGTTCCCTGAGAGTTCTCAGAAGAGGTTGTGGTGTCAAGTTTTCGTAGTTAAGAAACCGTGAGTCGGAAGAAGTGTCAGGTTGAGAGTGTAGGTATGTACTGGTGTCCTTTTTGGTATCGGAACTAATCTGCCTGGAATCAGCCGTTTCATTACAGAGACGAAAACTTATACGATAGATCCAACCAATATTGAAAAGAAGGTTCCTCATTCACAGAAAATTAAAGTACCGACGTCGGTGGTAGACGTCACTAAAACCTCGGGGGGTTTTATTTCAGACCGTGACAAAGGTGACAAAGGGGTAGATAAACGGTACTTCACTACCCTGGCCTACGGTACTAGAAACCAAAGACTTACAANTACTAGAAACAAAAGACTTACAACTCGAAATTCGGTTGAAAAAGCGAGAGGAGAAAGTCAAAGTAGTTCTCCGAAAAATCAAGGAGAAGTGAAAGACGGTATTCTCACCATAGTAGACGTATAGACTTCAATAATTATAAAGAGGGCCGTTAGAACTAAGGTCGAACTCGAAGAAGGTCGGGTCACAAAGAGTACTACATGAGACGTATAGTCAATTTATTCGTCCCACTGTTATATGTCGGAACTACATGAGGAAAAGGATAAACCTTGGTCAGACAATAAGGTACAGGTCAAGATTGACAACGAAGGACTGGACGTATGTCTAAAGAGTTCTCTGTCCAATCCACCAGACCATAAGGGTAGAGAACTTCTTAAAAGGTGTCAAATAACACTAGGTGTGTCAGCTTCCGAAACCGTATTCAGTTCTTTCGTCTTTATCTACAAAAAGACCTTGAGAGAACGAAAAAGGTACTAGGTCGTCTACAACCGTTAAACTAGAGACCAAGGAGACGGAAAAAATTTTGGTCGAACTGGTAGTCCCTCAAGTGTCAAGTACATAACGACTTCGGACCGAACCTCTTAAAACTCGTAATGAAATGATTGTACACTCTACTCACGTTAACACACCATCAAACCCGTAAGAAACCGTAACGGAAAGAAACCCTAACCTTACTTTTAACTGGAAAAGGTCAGAACACCGGTGACGACTCAAAAGGTTTAAATAAAGGACATAAACTGAAGATTAGAATGGTGTAACACTAGTCTTTTCTACGAACTTTACTAAAGTTAAACAAACTTAAATGGTTCCGATCTAAATACCGGGTCCTACAACAGATAGGACGTCTTACAAGGCACACGGGAACTCCTTTTCCACTTTAAGTAACAAAACCCCACTTTACAGGACATCTATAGTTAATCCAGATTCACCAGGTGACATATTAAATTTCAAACATAAAAGAACGATTAAAAGACAAACCAACTAAATAGGTATCTGCACTCACCCCCAGAATTTCAGAGGGTTATAATAACACAATGACAATTAAAGGGGAAAGTAGGAACAATTGTAAACGGAATACATAACTCCACGAGGATACAACCCACGTATACATAAATATTAACAATATAGAAGAAGAACCTAACTAGGAAACTAGTAATACAAAATAGGAAACAGAGAAAAGTGCCTAAAATAAAGTTTCAGATAAAATAGACTATACTCATAACGATGAGGACGAAAGAAAACCAGAGTTAACGTACTTTATAGAAAGAGATCAGGAAGTGAAAGTCAGACATACACAGGGAACCAAACTCCACCCAGAAAACATCTGTCGTGCATATCCGTGACTTCTTTCGGAAGAAGTCGCTAGTTACGTTTCTTTATCTCCTTTGTTGTCTTACCCTTTCTGATCTCTAGAGAAATTCTTTTAATCTCTATGGTTCCCTTGTACAGTACGTTTCTACCCGAGCTATTTCCTGTCTTTACCATACCTGGATTGTCTTCGTCTTCTATAATTCTTCTCCACCGTTCTTATGTGTCTTCTTGACATGTTTTTTCTAGAAGTGTTGGGTCTATTAGTACTACGACACTAGTGATTAGATCTCGGTCTGTAGAACCTTACACTTCAGTTCACCCGGAACCTTTCGTAGTGATACTTGTTTCGATCACCTTCACTACCTTAAGATCACCTCGACAAAGTTTAGGACTTTCTACTACGACACTTTCACGACGTGAGTTATACGGTCGTTTAAACCTTTTGAGTCGTCACCGGTGTTCTGACCTTTTCCATTTAAAAGTAAGGTTAGGGTTTCTTTCCGTTACGGTTTCTTACGAGTTTGATGGCGTGTTAGCGTGAGTAGAGTGTACGATCATTTCATTACGAGTTTTAAGAGGTTCGGTCCGAAGTCGTTATGTACTTGACACTTGAGGGACTACAAGTTCGACCAAAATCTTTTCCGTCTCCTTGGTCTCTAGTTTAACGGTTGTAGGTGACCTAGTACCTTTTTCGTTCTCTCAAGGTCTCTTTGTAGATAAAGACGAAATAACTGATACGATTTCGGAAACTGACACACCTAGTGTTCTTTGACACCTTTTAAGAAGTTCTCTACCCTTATGGTCTGGTGGATTGGACAGACAACTCTTTAGACATACGTCCAGTCCTTCGTTGTCAATCTTGACCTGTACCTTGTTGTCTAACCAAGGTTTATCCTTTTCCTCATGTAGTTCCGACATATAACAGTGGGACGAATAAATTGACTATACGTCTCATGTAGTACTCTTTGCGACCCGACCCTCTTTGTGTTCGACCTTAGTTCTAACGACCCTCTTTATAGTTATTGGAGTCTATACGTCTACTGTGGTGGGAATACCGTCTTTCACTTCTCCTCGATTTTTCGGAGAACTACTTTGATTTTCTCCTCTCACTTTTTCAACCGAATTTCAAGTTGTAAGTCTTTTGTTTCTAGTACCGTAGACCAGGGTAGTGAAGTACCCTTTATCTACCCCTTTGTCACCTTTCTCACAGTCTGAAATAAAAAATCCCGAGGTTTTAGTGACGTCTACCACTGACGTCGGTATTTTAATTTTCTGCGAATGAGGAACCTTCTTTTAATACTGGTTGGTATCGTATAAGTTTTCGTCTCTGTAATGAAACGGCTGATTCCAGGCAGATTAGTTCCGATACCAAAAAGGACACCAGTACATACCTACACTCTCAACCTGACACTCCTTCCGACTCACGGTTTCTTAACTACGAAAACTTAACACCACAACCTCTTCTCAGAACTCTCAGGGAACCCGACGTTCCTCTAGGTTGGTCAGGTAAGACTTCCTCTAGTCGGGACCCTAAAGAAACCTTCCTTACTACGATTTCGACTTTGAGGTCATGAAACCGGTGGAGTACACTTCTCGACTCAGTAACCTTTTCTCAGACTACGACCCTCCCTAACCCCCGTCCTCTTCTTCCCCTCCTGGCTCCTACTCTACCGACCTACCGTAGTGCCTGAGCTACCTACACTCAGACTCACTCGAGGCCCTCTACCACTACCTGTCCCTCCGGACCGTACGACGGCAAGTACCCCAACGTTTTTCAACCTGTGCTGACTCGCTGACTTGACTTGACTTGACTTGACAGAAAACCAACCCGGTCAGTTGGGTAAATGTAATTCCATTAATAACCATTCATACTAAGGTAACGGTAAATGAAACAACAAAACCTAAACTCAAATATTTGGGAAAGACACTAAGGATAGATCTCTTCGAGGAAATCGTAAAACAACTTTTCGACCAAACCACCCCGACTTAAGGGTCGAAAACGAACAGACATTTCGAAAACTAAAGAGGAAGTATAAACTTACTATAGGAACGACCCATGGAATTAGACCCAACATCTAAAAAGAGAAAGTAGTGAAATTCATACAGGATGGTAAAGTAAGACCACACTTCTCAAAGATACCTTTCTAGTCGATAATAGGATTGTCCCTACAATAAACAACGAAAAGAGAACGACGAAAATTATAAACGAGAAACACAAACTAGAAATAATCAAACTAATTATACACAGAACCACAGAAATAGGAACCCAAATAGGAAAAACCTTGAGAGACCCAAAGAACCTAAACCCACCGATAAAGGAAGGCGTAAAATCCCTTCAAAAGTTGATAATAGAGGAGTTCATAAAAGAGTGTCGGAAAGGAAAACAGAAGAAGAAGAGTCTGAGGATACTAAGCTTACAACCCCACAAATTGTAACAGGGTCTACAGAGACTCCAACAGGAGTAAAGAACATTAAGAAAAGAGAAAAAAGGAGAGACGAAGTAACTAAAGGTGGTGAGATAGAAGGTGGAATGGATAGGATAGTAGACGGAGTCAATAAGATGACAACCAAAGGAGGTCTCACGAAAACTAGAGTCACTAACGTACTAAGTAATAAGTTACAGAAACAATTTGTAAAGAACGTAAGAGACTTAGGAAAAGAGAGTAGATAAATAGACATTGAGGTAAAACAAAAGTTCTAAAACCTAGTAGAAATGATAGTAATAAGACTTAAGAAAAAGTCCATCTGAGGGACAGAGGAGAAAACAAACCGAACCACCCGTAAATAGTACAAGGAAATGTACGACATATAAAGAGACGGAAAAGTAAAACAAATCTAACGACACAAACCCCACCGGAAAGACATCTGACCTTCAAATACCAAGAAGAAATAACACCTCGAACGGGAGACACCCACCCCTCCAGATCACCGAACAGTTCCAAAGGATCAATCCCCTCGAACGAAGACACAAGACCACCCACATCGAGACAGAGAAAAGAGACTTCACGTTACTTCACAGGTCATAACTCAAAACCCCACAGATACCCAAACCATACCGAAACCCGTAGGACAGAAAATTGCGAGTCACGATACAAGAACGAAACGACCTATTAATCCTACCATATAGAACGAGACCTTGAATAACTGAGAAACAACCTCAAACCAAAGTCACATCTATGTCTCCGAAAACCTACTCGAGAACAGATAATTACAAGGGAAATTAACCCTCAAGAGATTACAAGAGTTCAAAACCTCAATTCGGGGAACGGAGACCGAAAGTCAGAATAAGAATGTCATTGGAGTTCTGAGTAAAACTTCTCTTACCTGACGAAAAGACTCACGGACCACAGGAGGTGGTCACAAGTCTTCAACAAAACACCTTCAACAAGTCGTAAGTTTACTGGAAAACTACTTAAACACCCCCTCAGAACCAGGATAAGGAGACGGTAGAACCCTGGTGGGAGACATCGATACGTCAAAATGTTTTCTTAGAGTTCGTAGAATCGGAATCTCAGACTCCCAGCTTGTCAAAGATCAATAGTTCCTACATAGTGTTCCCGTAGACACCCCTTCACCTAAAAAAAAAAGGGTAGACTTTCATTACTGTCCTTTTCGATTATTCTAGGGTACCCACCTGAAGGGACCCGACTGTGAATAGGAAGGGTCGTGATCCCGTTGGACTCTTGACTCGTAAGAACACAGTTCTACGTCTAGGGACCCGTCCACTTCCGTTCGGTTGGAGGATCCTAGGGTCTCCACCTGAATCCATAAGGGTTCCAGAGGTCGTACTTATCACGACTCATCCTAATTCTCTAACACAAGACTCTCGGTTCGTAGGGAGCCAGTCCTGTACCTACGGTTCCCTCGAGCTCTCTGAAGAACCCTAGGGGAAATGACCTTAACCCACAGGGGTCCCAAAGGTCATCTCCTCACAGTGTACCTGGACTTACCTTCTTCACCAGTCTGAACAACGATCAAACAGGTGGAGTCAACCTTTATTTATCGTACTACATCTCGTTAGGTTCGGATACGGGACTTTGACCCTTGGACCACTTTATCGACGTTTAGATTAAAACATAACAGGACTCCCTACATTCAGCAACTAAAAATTAAAAAAATCTTTTTAAAAGAATCAGTTGGTTAATCTCGGAACCTTACCTCTTTAGGTGGTTCCATTGGGTTTTCACGATCTGTATCTATTGACCGGTGTTTGGGTTGTTAAACCAACTAAAATTTTCAATCGTATCCTAGTACAGATACTATCTTTTTATAAACTAAATTTACGTTTCTAGAGTCTTTAGTTCTTTAGTAATATTTCTTTTGCACCACTTAGTATGTTTAGTCCAATACCGAGAACCCACTCCACAGGATGAAGACTACAGTAGAAAAATAAGAACACACTCGCATCAAAAAGGGAGACGAACTCGTAACAAAATTCCACTAAAACTCCAGTCGTCAAGAGAGATATCCGGTGAGGTCACGTCCTTGGGAAACAGTCACCTTCAATTGGGATCTCAATTAAAAGAAAATCAAAGTGACATGGACTCGATCAATTATGGACTATTCACAGAAAGACAGGTCCAACCACTATCAGGAAACGTAACACAGAAAGAATCTTGGATATTAGGAGACCAACATCCGGTGTCCCGTAGACTAGTGGGAGGTTTCTGTCTAATGACTCTATTCGAAATCTTTGTTTGAATCTCATAGAGAATTATTGAGTCAATTTCAAAAATCATTATATTGTTTTGTCGTTTCCTTCTGGACCCTTCACTCGGAACCGTTTGTATCTGGAATTAATTGTTTTGATCTTAAATTATAAATCACTTTGTATTTCTTTAAAAAGGAAGTACTCCTGTATAATTGAGACGTCGGTCCCTTCCGAAACAGGGTAGTTTACTCCAAACAGTACCCCGACCCCTTTCGGTTCACTGGTAGAACACAAAGGGTGTTGGGATAAACTATATATCAATCAAATGGGTAAAATTAAAGGGGTTAAATCCTCATCTGACAACGGTACAAAATTCCTGTAGTCCTATCGTTCGTAGACTGTTACTCCCCAATTAAAAACATTTTCGTTTTATTTCTAATACCATGTACATCTATTTCGAGTCGGAATAAATGAAATGGTCTCATTCTTTTCTAAAATTTTTGTTTATATTTAGTCAATTTTCGTTTCTTTAAGTGTAACAGACAATAATTTATGACGTAAGGATCTATGGAAACAAAGGAATTGTCTCTCTCTTTTTTTTTAAGTCAGACCGTGGTCCGATGATAATTAATATTTTAAACAAATAGACTAATTAGAATCCTTTACAAACGGTATTTGGAATTTCTTCGTCGTCATAAAAACGTTTCCGTACTCTCACTTTGGTATCTTCTGTCAAATCTTAGACCAATGTGACGTCAACTGTTTCGTTGAACTAATAACGACACAGTACATTGTGAAATTATACTATTAATCTTAATATTTACTGTTATAAAAAAGCCCTGTATAGTCTAGAAATACTTAAAGTGTATTAAAAATTTGATGGACATAATCACAGTAAATGGTATAATATATCGGATTTTTCTAAACAATGAATAACTGTCATGAAGGGTACATGGAAATTGTATAATTTACTTGGATTAATCAAATTATAAGAAGAAACCCTACGGAGTCCCCGGGAGTCTTTGTGGAGTTTCAATCGATCTTCAGTTTTGTTGAAGTAAACTGAAATTAAATTCCTTCAAAAAGGCTTTTATAGATTTCCCAAATATTGTAAGTCACTTTATTCTAGTACGTCAAGTGACACTTTGTTATCAATAAGTGAATCGTTATCATTATTCTCTAAAGTTTCCATTTGTATCTAGTCTAGTAAATTTTCCTTTTGTTTGAATTATAGGTATAGTTTCCGTCAAATTGTAAAATTCCTTTGAACATGGTACGTGGGATGTAAATAATTCGTTGGTACTTCATAGGAAATATAGTCATGTCATGAGACATCTAACCATTTATATTTAATGAATTTCGAGAATGGAATAAACGTAAAAGAAAGGAAATTACCGTGGGGTGAGGTCATGAGAACGGACCTTTTAGGGTACCTACCTCCTCGGACCCTCCGACGTCAGATACCCTTGCAATTCTCAGGCTGTACTGACTCGCTGAAGTGAAAGTGAAAAGTGAAAGGACGTGACCTCTTCCTTTACCGTTGGGTGAGGTCACAAGAACGGACCTCTTAGGGTCCCTACCCCCTCGGACCACCCGACGGTAGAGACCCCAGTGTGTCTCAGCCTATGCTGACTTCACTGAATCGTCGTCGTTTCAAAGAAATGTAGCAGTGAAAGGAACAACTGTCAAACGTTGTCTATATTTGGATACGTGTCATATCATAATGTGTTACAGCTACTGAGTTCTGTGTAGAGACAATTAATCTAGTCGTTTGTTTGTGTTTGTCAATTGTACTTGGACTTAATTTTGCAAGGACTCTCCTCTTCGATCGAAGACTGTAACTGATTCTCCCCTGGTCAGTCGTCATATAGTCTGAGGTCACGACAAACTACTTGTGTCTTAGGAGTAAAGATCCTTTTAGTTAGAGGTCACCGACACCGTTAATCCTAATTTTTTTTTTTCTTTTTCTGTCTTCTTTTGTTTTGGGTTCGTGATCGTAAACTTTTCCGTCCGCGAAACTAAAGAGGGATACTGGAAACTTCGTGACTGACTATTCTCCTTTAGTAGTCTTATGTTCTCCGTTTCACCACTGCTTTGTTTTTTGAATGATATTCTGTATTTTCGTTGATGACTCACTCTCAGTTAAAGATATTTCTATTTGAGAATATCTCGAACAACAGTCCAAACCTGCAACTACACAGTAGTTTCTACTTATAAGGGTTTACCTCCACTAAAAACAGTTAGATCAATGTTTTAGTTTCTATGACAAGGTATAAGACATTTAAAGACATTGATCATTCGTACTATCCACTCTAAAAATGTCAGATTCCTCAGGACGTTTCAAAGACTATAGTCAAGTAAAGTCTCCGGGACACAAGACGCTCACTGGTTCAAAACACCCGTTCAGTCCGGAGGGAGAGATTTGTGATACAAACAAAACCAGAGTCTCTGTTTTAGGGCAGAACAGAGATGTACACCCAAATCTCTTATCTAGGTGTATACGTTATTTGGTTGATGAAAAGGGAGAGATATTAAAGAGGGAGTTAAACGAAGGACCTTTATTTACCCATATTGACAGAAACAGTCTGTAACCTTTTTATGGTTCTCTCTTCCTTATTAAGTTTCGGATACAAGACACTAGACAGAGTCGACCTATGCTATGGTTTCCAAATTAAAGGAGTGGTTTCTGCACGTAGGATACATAGAGCATAATAATATTTATATAGTCTTACTCGTATATAACGATAGATCTTAATGTATTGGGTACACCTGTACAGCCACTAAAACCGAAAAGACGGTACGAAGAGTGTAGTTCTACAATGCCCCTCTCTCCACCCTCCCCCCAAGCACAAACCCTTGCGTACATGTGGGCACCACCTCAGTGCAGTTACATACCGTTTTGGTTATGTCATAACATTTCATTTTATTTCATTTTTATTTTTAATTTTTTTATATATAAAAGTATCAGATTTTGGACCCCCTTTAAGAAGTTCTCTACCCTTATGTCTGGTGGAATGGACGGAGGACTCTTTGGACTTACGTCCAGTACTTCGTTGTCAATCTTGGTCTGTACCTTGTTACTTGACCAAAGTTTGACCGTTTCTTCATACAGTTCCAACATATAACAGTGGGTCGAATAAATTGAATATATGTCTCATGTAGTAAACTTTACGACCCGACCTACTTCATATCAGACCTTGGTTCTAACGGTCCTCTTTATAGTTATTGGAGTCTATACGTCTACTGTGGTGGGATACTGTCTTTCGTTTCTCCTTGATTTCTCGGAGAACTACTTCCACTTTCTCCTCTCACTTTTTTTACCGAATTTTGAGTTGTAAGTCTTTTGATTCTAGTACCGTAGAACAGGGTAGTGAAGTACCGTTTATCTACCCCTTTGTTATCTTTGTTACTGTCTGAAATAAAACCCCCCGAGGTTTTAGTGACATCTACCACTGACGTCGGTACTTTAATTTTCTTTGAACGAGGAACCTTCTTTCCGATACCGTTTGGATCTCTCATATAATTTTTCGTCTCTGTAATGAAACGGTTGTTTCCAGGTCTATCAGTTTCGATACCAAAAGGGTTCTCAGTACATACCTACACTCCTAACCTGGTATTTCTTCCGACTTGTGGCTTCTTAACTACGAAAACTCAATACCACAACCTCTTCTGAGAACTCTCAGGAAACCTGACTTCCTCTAGTTTGGTCAATTAGGATTTCCTTTAGTCAGGACTTATAAGTGACTTTCCTGACTACGACTTCGACTTTGAGGTCATTAAACTGGTGGACTACACTTCTCGGTTGAGTAATCTTTTCTGGGACTACGACCCTTTCTGACTTCCGTTCTCCTCTACCCCTTCTGTCTCTTGTTCTACCAACCTACCGTAGTGACTGAGTTACCTGTACTCAAACCCGTTCGAGGCCCTCTACCACTTCCCGTCCCTTCGGACCGTACGACCTCAGGTACCACAGTGTTTTCCAACCTGTACTGACTCGTTGACTTATTGTTGTTGGACCCTTGTTACTGTTGTTGGACCCCCTGACTGAAGACATCTAAGAAAGACCTTTTCGTTTATATCGAATTTTCTTCAGACTATTATTTGTCTTTCCAGTTCATCTTTTAGAAAAACTGGAGATATATACTACTCTCTCATTGGATGACACACACCCCTGTCGGTGTTTTTACGATTTTACTCAACAAGTTTTTCACTAGTCTTTCGTCGAGAATTCATTGACTCACTATAATTTCCCATTCTGTCTTTACTGTGTCTCAACCTCTACGACAAGGACTCAAAACGGAGGTAGATGGAGGAGACAAGGGGTTAACAGTAAAGTAAGTCGGAACAGAATTTGCAGTGAATGGATCCTTTGGGGAGGACTGATCAGAACGCGGGTACCACTAATGAGTGAATAGGTAAAGACAAATCATGGGTAAGTTACAAACCAGGACCTAGTAATGTATGGACGAGTTACTTATTAAAAAGGGAGCAATAAAGTCCATCTATTATAACAAACACCTCCATCATATCTACATCGTCATCATATTTAGTGACTTTTAAATCTCCTCCTTTTTATTTTTATTTTTATTATTTGAACATTCACCTCTGGATTCCCCAGATAAAAAGAACCGAGAGAAAGGAAGAGTCAAAGTAGGAGAAAACACAAATCATTAATTATCTACTTTTTATTCGTGGACGAGTATTCATTCATACACTCGACGGACCTTGGGTCGTGGATCAGGAACGAGGAGGTACTCACCAGACTCCTGGTCATTCTCCTATAGTGGATCATCAAAGAATCTTTACGTCTTAGGTCCTGACTTGATACTAGATGTAATAATCCTTTAGAAACCACTAAACTTCGTATAATGTCGATCTCTTCGTGAGCAGATCTTCTGTAAGTGAAAGGTTCAGATAGAGATCGTAGATGACAATAGATAGTGAATTGACTACTAATTGGTATTATGGAACCAAACGTACGACAGGTCAAAAATTTCGGTACATCTTGAATTCAGTCTCTTCCGTTACCGTGGGGTGAGGTCATGAGAACGGACTTTTAGGGTACGTACCTCCTCGGACCATCCGTGGTGCCTCTCTGAAGTGAAAGTGAAAAGTGAAAGTACGTAACCTCTTCCTTTACCGTTGGGTAAGGTCATAAGAACGGACCTCTTAGGGTCCCTGTCTCCTCGGATCACCCGACGGTAGATACCCCGACGTGTCTCAGCCTATGCTGACTTCGCTGAATCGTCGTCGTCGTCGTCTTGAAGTCACATAGGGTGTGTAGAATGACATGGATCCCGACAAGTCATAATGAAGTCCCTACAATTAAAATATACGAGTTCGTCTGATATTCAAGGAACTCCCGTCAAAGATAGGAAACACAGAGATTTTAGGACGACCATGGTACGGGTAACACTGTGAGAAATTTATCATTGTCGATTTTGAGCTCTTCACTGATGTACAACTTATAAATAATTCGTGAGTGTATAATAGTGTAATTTATGTTATGGAGACACTTTATCGACGATAAATAGAAAAAATGTTACTCTTTTGGTTCCGGAATTTCTTCAATGATTTAACAACTGACTTTGAATTTAGGTGGAGACAAACTGAGTTTTCAGACACTAAAATGGTTATCAATAAAACAAGTGACTACCCAACTACTGATTTGTTTACACGGACTACAATTGGACTGTGTCACCTAGGCTTTCGACGAAAACAGACCGGACCTACGACAGGACTATCTTTATAAAGAGTTCGCTTTTCTACGTCAGAAAGGGGTCAGATTAGAGGGGTAGAAAAGATGTAGGGAAGACGGGGTCAAAAGAGGGACGACGAGATAAATAAGTGCGGGAAGAGGAGAGACCAGAGAGGAAAACCAAATTCTGGGGTCAGATACAGGAGTGGAACGTGGTAGTCAGGAGGTTCCTGTCGTAAACCGGACCGGACCGGTTCCCCGTGACGTGGTCCTCGAAAAAGTCCAGTGTCTGACCCGAAAGAGGCGGGCTTACCTACACAAACGTCTTACCTTCCTACTGGAAAG
>SJYO01024735.1:0-10000 GCA_006410555.1 Capra ibex | reverse complement strand
TTTTAACAAATCATGGTTAGACTCGACTTGCCCGTCCTCTGGTAAATACCAAAACAACCTGAAAGGACTATCGAGTCTACCATTTCGCAGACGGATGTTACACCCTCTGGGCCCAAACTAGGGACCCAGCCCTTCTAGGAGACCTCTTCCTTTACCGTTGGGTGAGGTCATGAGAACGGACCTTTTAGGGTACCTACCTCCTCGGAACATTCGATGTCAGGTACCCCAGTGTTCCCATCCTGTGCTGACTCCCTGATTTGAAGGAAGGAAGAAAGAATAACGTGAATCACATTTACAAGTTTTCAGGTAAACGACTTTGTCATTGTACAAACTAGTGTTTCACGAAAGTTCTGGGGTCACCTCACAGTACAGGATATCTCATATACATAGTACAGTGGACAGTTTTGACTTTTTAAGACTTAAGACCTCTTATAGACTGGGGTTCCTAAAAGTCTTTCCTTGACAAATAACAGCACGATTGGGACAAGATGTCTACCCTTTTGGTCCTCAGTTCACGGAAGGGATTCCAACTTTCGCATCGTCACCTTTAGGTCCTATTGTTAATTTTTCGGTACCCAAACTCGTGAAACAAGATGTCGGGTCGTCCAGTTGGTCCGGACACCCACCCTAGGGTCCTGGGTTTGAGTCCCGAGACCCTGTTTCCTCTGTAGGAGTCCCGGTGCCGGAGGAAGATATCGTTGGACTTCCGTGTGCACAGGACCGGAGTGGAGGAACGTCCGTAGTCACCTTCCTCGACGACAGACTCCCCTGTGTCGGGATGGACCTCCTCCCGTCGAAGTCCCCACTGGTCCCTCCTCGGTGCCCCACTCTCGTTCCGGCACCCCTGTCCTACTGTACCCTCATCCCTGAGAAAACTTAGGGGAGTTGGGTAAAAACGGAAGTGTACACTGCAAAGGAGTAACTCCTTCCCTCTGGCGTTGGGTCGTACTGAGGTTCTGCCCCGTTGTAACTCCTTGGTGTCTGATTTCATTGTATTACAACCCGAGGTTTCGACGGTAGGTTCACCCTGACACCTTTCTAGATCTTCAGGATGGACTCGTCCTTAGAGGACCGGACCCTCTGACCAATCCTCGAAGGTTTGACCGTTCTTTCCTAACCTTTACTTGTTCCTACGACACAGACTCCGACTGCACCTCAGAAAGTCCCGTAGGGTCCCTCACCCACCCCTACCTGCCTACTGGCCGGGGGAAAATTCCCGTCCTCGACTTTCTCCTCCGGGGACGTCCTGGGGACCCTCCCCTGTTGGGACTCCTACGTGGACTCTGACCCTACCCCCCCCGTCTCACCTCTACTGACCCCCAAGGGTCCCAGGGTCACCGGGACTCCGTCGGGTCATCCCCAGAAGACTGGGTCTTCTCTACGTCCGTACCTCGGTTGGAAGGGTACCTCCTCCCCGGACCTGACCTTGACTCTGTCCTCTTGTCCCCGGACTTCCCCAAAGTCCCGACACTGTCCCTGTGAACCGGTCTCATCGTCCCGGGGACCTCTGGCACCTTAACGGGTCCAGTGGACGGGTTCTGTCAGGACGGTCGGTCCCGACGTCAGGACGAGTGTGTCCCCGAGGAGGTCCCAGGTCACAAACTCCTCACTCCGGAGAGGGTCGGGCGGGGGAGGAGTCCCTGTCGACGGGACGAAGGTTCCCTGATAAACGACTCTCCCGGGGTCCCGACTTCCCGGTCGTGGGACTCAGGGTCGGTCGAAGGACGGTAGTCCCCTAATAATATAGTGGAAACGACTATTATTTGGGACCCTGTTCGACTCCGACTTTCTCTTTGTGTCTCGTTTGGACTCTTGGAGGGACCTGAGGCTTTCGAGAAACTCGGGGCTAACGGTCACCTCGGGACCTCGGACACCCGGAGGGTCACCCGTGACGGTGCCACCCCTCCCCGTGAGCCCACTCCCTCCGACCCCACAGGACGAGAGACATGTGGTCGAACTAGGGTCAAATTAATGAACTTGAGTGGGACTTTAAGGTGGATTCTCGTTCTCTGTTGAACTTACGTGACTTACGTAGTCTCTCTCGTATACCTCTTCTCCTCCGGACCCCCGAGGTTGGAGCACTGGACCCAGTCCGGACACAGGAGAGACCCGGGGTCAAGGGGGTGGACCTTTCGTCCTTCACCTTCAAACGGACTCAGAGGGTTTTCGGGGAGGAGGTGAGATTAGACACTCGGACCTGAACCACGGGGGCAGTGTCGTGTCGGATCTACACTGACTCGGGACGGACGGGTTGTCGGTCCGTACACCTGACCTTTTGTCACTCGACCCTTTAAGTACAGGTCTTGTCTCCTTCCTTCCTCCTCCACGGTCTTCCCGTCTCTTCCTTCTCCCTTCTCCCTGTTGTCTCACTGTTCCTCATCTCGGAAGTATCGACCCACTAGTACCGTTCGATGAGGTATCCTGGACAAAGGGGAAGACAAGTTACAGAGATATGGATGAAACCCAGTTAATTTACTTATTTTCGTACACTGCCCAAGTAGTCTCACGCACAGTGTACCTTGGGAGTTAGGCACGGTCGATGGAAGGGCTGGGGGAGTGTCTCCTGGGTCTTCCGGGACGGGGTGAGACGTGTAGTCGTGAACGTCGAACTAAACGACGTCTAGTCCCCGACGTCCGGTCACACGGGACGTCCCCCTGAGAGCTACACGAGTCAAAAGGTAGTGTCACAAAAGTACTTTTTTACTACACCTTAATCAGTGATCGTAATGACAAAGAAGGGACTCACATACCACCGACGTGTACCAAAATTAAAGTGTACTTTTAAGCCTAATGTCGAGGAAAAGTTCGGAGTCCTCTATGTCACAGTGGACCAAACCAAGGGAACCGTCACTCCAACGACCTCTATTCGTCGACGATCGGAGAAAAGAAATATAACAAAAGGTAGGAGTAGAGACAAATCATAAGAGATATAAAGAGAGTAAGAGTACCTATTAACTGTATTTCGTCCTGATACTAGTAGAGAGGACACTGACCAAAGGACAGAAGCCGTACCGGTCCGAAGGACGGACGAGTGTCCTCGCAGGTGGGGAGGTAGGTCCCTCGTAGGTACAGGAGTTGGAGTTGGGGTCGGAAGTCATGTAAAGTTTACCAGACTGTAGTATACATTTGTACACACATGTATGTACTTATGTATAAACATCCCTCATAGACATAGAAAAAAGGACAAAACATTTGTACTCTGGTACCGAAGGGTCTCGTAGAACGAAAAGGTGATGGGATCTCTCCACGTTGACCAGGAGGGGTCCCCGGGATCAGGAGAAGAAGGGGAAATGAATGAAGGAAGGGAGGACCGAGGACACCCGTAAACCTGACTGAGGAGAAGAGATCTAGTCACCTCGGAGGAGACACTCAGAGTCTGTAACCCCCTGTGTCCTATACTGTTCCCCAGGACCCTAGGTACACTGGTAGTACGAGACCTCGTCCTCCAGACCTTAGAAAAGGCCCTTGAATTTTTAACTGTTTTTTATATAAAAGGTAAAGATCTTTGAGTAGCACCAGATGAACCCGATGACGTCGTTTAATGTGTTCGGCCTACCGAATTTTGGTGTCGTTGCATAGAGAGTGTCAAGACCTCCAGTCGCAACACGTTGTCCCACAGTCGTCCCACGAGACAGAGACTACGGGGTCCCCTCCCGGCGAGAAACGGAGAAAATCGAAGGCCTCCGGGGAACCGGACACCGGCACAATGGGTTGAGTCCGAACAGACGAGCCGGGAGTTCTTCGGTTTACGGCTCACTGCTCACAACCCGAAACAGATCTTGTTCCACGGTGAGTAGGCGACACGTATGTCAGTACTGGGTACAGACACGTAATCGGGTACAACCCGCCACCCAATTTTTTTTATGATTACTTGGAAAGGTGGCAAAAAACACCTAGTAGACACATAAGCCTAACCATTAATAGGCCAAATCATCCAGACTCCACCTTTTGCCTCATATTCAGGTTATTATCAGTCGACAAACAGGAGACTTGTGAGTCTGGATGACGGCCCTTAACAGAGTCACCTTTAGATGGGGAGGGGTGGGGAGGTGGGTTAACCCCAGAATTTCCCTCTCTTTTGAAGTCTGAGGGAAAAAGGGAGGACGACCTCCCCGTGAGTCCGACACGGGCGGGGGTGTGATCTCGAGGAGGAGGAAGGTGTCGAACCCCCCCTGCACCAACCACGTCTGGGGCACCGTCGGGGACGGACCCCGTAGTCCTGACCTTGGTGTCTCCAGTCCCACCTAAGTCAAGGGATTCTTCGACTGGGGAAGAAGAGGGAGGGAACCGACGTCTGAGCAGACAGTTCCTGTGTCCGAAAAGCGTCAAATCAAAGAAAAATGGTAATTAAATCACGGGAATAACCTTCTTGGGAATAATACCTCATTGTCCTTCTGGGGGTGTATCTTATAGGAGGGTGAATGGTCTAGCACTTGTTTAGTTAAGATTGACGTTTACCACCTCATTATATCTCTTGGTAAGTCCTCGGTGCTAAACAGTCTTAGTTTTTGTATGTATCTGGTCTGACATAATATTACTTTTTTGGGGAAAAAAGAACCAATACCCCAGTGCGGAGATCCAAACGATTAGACGGTTCTCAGCAGGGTCATCTGAAGACCTTCCCTACCTACATCTGGAGGGCGAAGTGAAGTGAGTGAGTGGGTCTCGTCTAAAGTTTGTTTGTTTGGTTAAGAGTCAGTCCCTCTCTGACCATGTCTCAGCATTTGTTCGGTACAGGGTGAGTACACCCAGGTTTTACTGGGGTTTCAAGGTTTCCCGTTTTTAATACAGGTTTACCCACCCCTCCCCGAGGGCCCCACGTGTGGGAGACGAGTGAGTCAGTTGTCGAGCCGACGAGGAAGTCTCCGGTCAAAGGAAGAGAGTTGTCTTTCGTTTTCGTCCGACACTCGTTCACCCCTCCCTGTCCCGTTCAAGGCCGTAGATCGTTCAAGACATCGACAACGTTAAGATTACATCAAGATCGTTGTACGGATATCTAAGGGGGTTGGAGGGGTCGGAGTCGGGGAGGAGCGGGGTCCTCCTCTACCTCCCCGGACTCGGGACCCCTGGACGGACGACGAATCTAGGGGTCGTAACATGGGGTCGAGTCCGAGCTGACAACCAAAGACTTCTTTGGTTATGACTTTCTGTTCGTAACCTCTCTTTTTTTTCCTCGGAATACAATTTCGTCGTCCGGTTTTCCCTTCTTCCACCTGGTGACACGTTCTCTCGGTCGAGGGCGGGGACGTTCTAAGTCAGTCCTAAATATGTTCCTCCCTTCGTCCTTTCCCGACGTCCGACGAGCGACCCCTTTGGACACGACGATAAAAACCTCTACAAATGTAATTGGTACTCCGTGGAACGACCGAAAATTTGAACCCACACCGGGAATGTAAAAGGTCTAGTCGTCCAGTAACAAGATCCCCAGTCACCAGTATATAAAGATCTCTTACTTCTTGATTCTGTCTTTGACTCTTTTTGTCTGTGTGGTTTGGTCGGGTAGTTTGGGGTCTCGACAAATTGACAAGTCGTTTGCTCCAATTTTTCGGGTTCTTAATGTTACTCGGAGGGGAGTCCGGGGTCGAAGTACGGGTAGTGCCCGAAGAGGAAGGAGGACCCCGTCGACGAGAGGTGGACACGCGGGGAGGAGACCACTGGTCGTACCTGCGAGACCGCCCCTTCCCCACATTGCTCACAGGCAGACCACGACGACGAAACGACAACGGGAGTGGTAGAAGTGTCGCCTCAACACACCCAAGGTCAGGACGGAGGGGAAGAGGACCCCACCGAAAGAGAGGGGGCTGCGGAAAATGAAGGTAAGGAAGATCTTCAGATGCACCTGTGTAGACCCAGCTAACCGTCTTGATCTCATACTGAGACATTGGTTCTTCTTTTTCCTAAAATTCAAAAGTATGTGGGATTGGGCTCATACAAAAGATAAGATTTCTTGTCACATGGGGACTTACGCAGAGATGTAAGGAGGTGACAAAACGTCAATCTTGACTAAACAATTTCTAGACCATTCACCCTCCTTTACGGTATCCGTCGAAAGGACAACGAGATATTATTTCTAAGAAGGTTGTTTCCGTGATTCGATTACCATAACTAGAGTCCACCGGCACCGGACGTCGCCGAATCTCGCCACCAACCCAAGGGTCGGTCTCTGACTCCGGCCCAGGGCCACCACGTTCGTGTCCAGGATCGGTCATCTGGTCACCAGTCACTGGTCCCGAGACCGGGAAGACGAAACGTCTTTTTTTAAAGGTGTTTCTGTCTACACTTTATCCAGTTCATAAATAATACTCCTTTTTCTCTTCGTCATGCACACCTATCTTTGTGTCCGTTTCAGTCCCTGTCAGTGACTCAGTGTCGGAGCACCGTCAAACTTAATGAAGATACCCGGTAAAGAAGACCGAAAGGAAACCGGTTAGTACAACCAAACGGACCAAGGCTCACGTACAAACCATATAGAGTCCTAGGAGGGTACACACGTACGTAGAGAATCTGTCCTGCCGAAGAGGTTTCTCCGGATACCCATCGGACGGTAACCAATCGTAGCGAGGGAAAACTGAAGGTTCCTCGATAAGACGAGGACACACCAGTCCCTCCAGAGGACTGAAACTCCTACTCTTTATACGTCCCGGGTCGGAGGATGGAATTATCAGAACCATGAGATCAGAACCACAAAACCAGGTATCCCTTACATAGAGGTTAGTGAAATGGGACTACCCCAGGTAGATGAGGACAGAGTCACACTTTTCCTTTGTTTTAACACTTTTCGGACGGGAGAAATGTCTCCTCAGAAGTGTCCGTTGCCTCCCTTTTTTCCCCCAGTCGAAGAATCCCTTTACTTAGGTAGCACTGGAGACACCGAGGTTAGGACTACGGGGTCCGTCCCCGACGGGGCCCCAGACACGGGTAAGGGCGGTCAGAGACCTTCCTCCTCCCCAAGATCACACTCCCGCCTCGTCTCGGAGTCGTGGGGATGTTGTACTCCTTCTTTCTTCCAGACTTATTAGAAAGGGAAATTCTGGGTTGTCCCGTGAGTCAAACCGGTCCCACACAGGTCTTGTCCGCACACACACACACAATCACGAGTGAGCACAGACTGAGAAACACTGGGGTACCTGGCATCGGACGGTCCGAGGAGACAGGTACCCTAGAGGTCCGTTCCTCTGACCTCACCCGACGGTACGGGACGAAGTCCCCTGGAAGGATGAGTCCCTAGCTTGGGCGTAGGGAGTACAGAGGACCTAACCGTCCACCCAAGAAATGGTGACTCGGTGGACCCTTCGGGACTCGAGTCTTCTCAGGACCGGTTAAAGGTGAGAGTGGATTTGATCCAGAGACCCTCGGGGCGGGTGACTGGGGGATGGGTGTGTACTTGGTGTCCTACCCCCACGCCGCGTCGGACGTTATGTTCGTCAACCCGGGGTGGTGTTACGGTCGTAGGGTGGAAGGATTGAGAATTTCCCCGGCACTGTGTAGCCGACGGAGAAATATTTCCACACGCCAACACACGTAAAGTCACGTGTACACACATGTACACACACACGGGTGACGGGGGGACGTACCTCTGGTCGTCGGGACATGTCAGTGACCACCGACACTTCCGTGGTGGGTAGAGGAGGGGAGTCAGTGTCTCGGGGTCTCGGGTCGTGGGATCACAGTGGTCCCGGTCCCCGGTCCGTGCGTCCCGACGCCCCCTCCCGCTCCCTTCCTGGCGGAGACGACGGTGAGTGAGGACATGACCCTACTTCGCACACTAGAAGTGGGTCACCATCCTCCCCACTTACCCTTGCCGACGGTACTCCACTAGGTGTAGTACCCTTTTTAGAATTCTTCTTGACTTTATTTCGTTTGGGAGTGGGAGGGTCGGACCGAGGTCTTCTCTGGAGTCTAATATCGAGTGTCCAAGACAGCCGACTCTTTCCCCGGGACGCCTGAACCCGACGTCGCCCCGACACACCTGTGTTCCCAATGTTCTCCAGTGTGCACAGCACGAGTGACGTCCAGCTCGAGACGACACCTAAGTAAACAAGGAGGGTCGTTGGGGACTTGACACGTGAGTCACAGGGGTAAAAGTGTCCGTGTCTTTCCAGTGACCGGTTCTAGTGTGTCTATCCTTCACCGTCTCGACCCTAAACTTGGATCTATGAACCAAGTTCTAGAATTTGAGAGGGACCTAAACCGTAACATGGAATCTGGGTTCTCCTTACCTTATCGGTAAAGAAGTCGTTGTTGTCAGACTGATCCACTGAATAAAGATAAAGTAGAAGTCTCTATATCAATAACAGTAGGGGTAAAATAACTAGAACTTGACTCCGGGGTTTTGATGTAATATAGAAAACGAGTTCCAATGTGTCAAAGACGAACAGTCTCGGACCTTAAGTTCAGACCGAAGGACGTTTTTAGTCGTCCATGATCTTGGAGTCCTTTCCGACTCGGGGAAGGGAGAAGAGAACCCAGGACCTTATTAGAGACCCGAGGACATACAGGACCAGATTGACGTCACGGGGTCCATCTCCAGGACGTCGTCACGGGAGTAGAGTCGGTCTAGTGAAGGACGACGGTTCGGTCGGTCTTTTACGGTCTCTCTCACACCTCTGATATCTGTGACGGCAGAGGAGTCGAGTAGACGGAGGGATGTCGGTGGAACTCTGTCCTCTGTTTGTGTGTCTGTTCCCGGTCTTAACCGTAGGACGTGACCAAAGGTCCTGTCTATTGGTCCATGGACTACGGGGTCCTCTCTTCTTTAGGAAAAGAGAGGTGAGTTTCAATTTAAGTCAAGTCAAGTCAGGGAGTCAGTACAAGTTGAGAAACGCTGGGATACTTAACGTCGTGCGGTCCGGAGGGACAGGTAGTGGTTGAGGACCTTAAGTGAGTCTGAGTGCAGGTAGTTCAGTCACTACGGTAAGTCGGTAGAGTAGGAGACAGCAGGGGAAGAAGAGGACGGGGGTTAGGGAGGGTCGTAGCCTCGGAAAAGGTTACTCAGTGGAGAAGTGTACTCCACCGGTTTCATGACCTAAAAGTCGAAATCGTAGTAAGGCAGGTTTCTCTAGGGTCCCGACTAGAGGAAGTCTTACCTGACCAACCTAGAGGAACGTCAGGTTCCCTGACAGTTCTCAGAAGAGGTTGCGGTGTCAAGTTTTCGTAGTTAAGAAGTCGTGAGTCGGAAGAAGTGTCAGGTTTAGAGTGTAGGTATGGACTGGTGTCCTTTTTGTTATCGAACTGATCTGCCTGGAATCAGTCGTTTATTACAGAGACGGAAACTTATGTGACAGATCCAACCAGTATTGAAAAGAAGGTTCCTCATTCGCAGAAAATTAAAGTACCGACGTCAGTGGTAGACGTGACTAAAACTTCGGGTCTTTTTATTTCAGACTGTGACAAAGGTGACAAAGGGGTAGATAAAGGGTACTTCACTACCCTGACCTACGGTACTAGAAGTAAAAGACTTACAACTCGAAATTCGGTTGATAAAGTGAGAGGTGAAAGTGAAAGTAGTTCTCCGAAAAATCAAGGAGAAGTGAAAGACGGTATACCCACCACAGTAGACATATAGAGTCCAATAACTCTAAAGAGGGCCGTTAGAACTAAGGTCGAACACAAAGAAGGTCAGGTCGCAAAGAGTACTACATGAGACGTATCTTCAATTTATTCTTCCCACTGTTATATGTCGGAACTGCGTGAGGAAAAGGATAAACCTTGGTCAGACAACAAGGTACAGGTCAAGATTGACAACGAAGGACTGGACGTATGTCTAAAGAGCTCTCCGTCCAATCCACCAGACTATAGGGGTAGAGAAAGTCTTAAAAGGTGTCAAAGAACACTAGGTGTGTCACTTTCCGAAACAGTATCAGTTATTTCGTCTTTCTCTACAAAAAGACCTTGAGAGAACGAAAAAGGTACTAGGTCGTCTACAACCGTTAAACTAGAGACCAAGGAGACGGAAAAGATTTTGGTCGAACTTGTAGTCCTGCAAGTGCCAACCGTATAA
>SJYO01024731.1:0-10000 GCA_006410555.1 Capra ibex | reverse complement strand
GGATTCCTCTCCAGTGCTGACATGGATCTTGGGGTACTTCTGCAGTCTCCCCAGTGAAGTCAGTCCTTGTCTCGAGTGGGGGCATGCACGTGCGCTTTCCTCCCTATCTGTAGCAGCAGTGACACGCTTCCCTTCGTGTGGATCAAGGGATCAGGTGCTTTCCCTGGAGGCTTTCCCACGAGGTTTTCCCACAGGGCTGTCCCACGTGCCACCGCTGTGTGAGTCGATCCTCGGCTTGAAAGTCGAGGCAGTGCAGGGAAAACAGGTTTCCCTGGAATGGACTGAGACATCTGGTTGTCTCTGGGAATGGTGGCACGACCCTGGAGTTCCTCTCGCCTTTCCTGTGTAGAGCGCCTCCTCTTGAGATGCGACGGGAACGCCGGGAATTCTTTCCCGACCACGCAGGGAAAGGATCCCTCCTCTCGAGCTGGGAGGCGGAAACGGGGCTCCTCTGGATGTGGCCGGGACTCTCGTGCTTCCTCTCAAGTGGAGACGGGTATGTCGGGGAACTTCTTGAGTTGCAGCAAGGGTGTGAAGGACCCTTTAGAAGTTCCAGAGTTTAGGTGTGAATAGCCTCGAGACGCCTCAGCGGAAATGGGCCTCATCTCGCCTGGAGGGGAGAACCTCCTGGATTTTCTCGAGCTGCGGCAGGTGCTCTCGACTTACGACGGGGACCTCAGGGACCCGCTATGGTGGCCTCAGGAAAGGCCAGTCCCCATGAGAATAGCTCGCGGGCCTCTCGGGATTCCTCTCCCGTCGATGCCGGGGCCTAATATCTTGGGTGCAGTGGTTGCCGGAACCTGAGGATTCCTCTCCAGTGCTGACATGGATCTTGGGGTACTTCTGGAGTCTCCCCAGTGGAGTCAGCCCTCGTCTCGAGTGTGGGAATGCACGTGCGCTTTCCTCCCGAGCTGTAGCAGCAGTGTCGCGCTTCCATTCGCGTGGATCAAGGGATCTGTGGCTTTCCCTCGAGGCTTTCCCACGAGGCTTTCCCACGAGGCTTTCCCACGAGGCTTTCCCACAGGGCTGTCCCACGTGCCACCGTGGTGTGAGTCGATCCTCGGCTTGAAAGTCGAGGCAGTGCAGGGAAACAGATTTCCCTGGAATGGTCTGAGACATCTGGGGGACTCTGGGAATGGGGACTGATCCTGGAGTTACTCTCGCCTTTCCTGTGGAGAGCGCCTCCTCTTGAGATGAGACGGGAACGCTAGGATTCTTTCCCGACCTCGCAGGGAAAGGATCCCTCCTGTCGACCTAGCATGTGGAAAAGGGGCCACTCTGGATATGGGCGGGAATCTCGGGTTCCTCTTGAGTGGAGACGGGTATGTCGGGGAACTTCTGAGTTGCAGCAAGGGTGTGAAGGACCCCTTGGAAGTTCCACAGTTTAAGTGTGATTACCCCCTAGTTGCCTAAGCGGAAATGAGCCTCATATCGCCTGGAGGGGAGAACCTCCTGGATTTTCTCGAGTTGCGGCAGGTGCTCTCGACTTACGATCGGGACCTCAGGGACCCGCTCTGGTGGACTCAGGAATGGCCAGTCCCCATGCGAGTTGCTCGGGGGCCTCTCGGGATTCCTCTCCCGACGATGCCGGGGCTTAAGTCCTTGTGTGTATTCGGTGCCGGAACCTGAGGATTCCTCTCCAGTGCTGACATGGATATTGGGGTACTTCTGGAGTCTCCCCAGGAGAGTCAGTCCTCGTCTCGAGTGGGGGCATGCACGTGCGCTTTCCTCTCGAGCTGTAGCAGCAGTGTCACGCTTCCCATCGCTTGGATCAAGGGATCTGTGGCTTTCCCTCGAGGCTTTCCCACGAGGCTTTCCCACGAGGGTTTCCCACAGGGCTGTCCCACGTGCCACCGAGGTGTGAGTCAATCCTCGGATTGAAAGTCGAGGCAGTGCTGGGAAAACAGGTTTCCCTGGAATGGACTGAGACATCTGGGGGACTCTGGGAATGGTGGCACGACCCTGGAGTTCCTCTCGCCTTTCCTGTGGAGAGCACCTCCTCTTGAGATGCGACGGAAATGCCAGGAATTCTTTCCCGAGCACGCAGGGAAAGGATCCCTCCTCTCGAGCTAGGAGGCGGAAACGGGGCTCCTCTGGATGAGGGCGGGACTCTCGTGCTTCCTCTGGAGTGGAGACGGGTATATCGCGAAACTTCTCGAGTTGCAGCAAGGGTGTGAAGGACCCTTTGGAAGTTCCAGAGGTTAGGTGTGATTAGCCTCGAGACGCCTCAGCGGAAATGGGCCTCATCTCGCCTGGAGGGGAGAACCTCCTGGATTTTCTCAAGTTGCGGCAGGTGCTCTCGACTTACGACGGGGACCTCAGGGACCAGCTCTGGTGGCCTCAGGAAAGGCCAGTACCCTTGCGAGTTGCTCGGCGGCCTCTCGGGGGTCTCTCGGGTTTCCTCTCCCGTCGATGCTGGGGCCTAAGACCTTGTGTAGAGTCAGTGCCAGTACCTGAGGATTCCTCTCCAGTGCTGACATGGATCTTGGGGTACTTCTGGAGTCTCCCCAGGGGAGTCAGTCCTCGTGTCGAGTGGGGTCATGCACGTGCGCTTTCCTCCCGAGCTGTAGCAGCAGTGTCACGCTTCCCTTCGCGTGGATCAAGGGATCAGGGTCTTTCCCTCGAGGCTTTCACACGAGGCTTTCCCACGAGGCTTTCCCACAGGGCTGTCCCACGTGCCACCGTGGTGTGAGTCGATCCTCGGCTTTAAAGTCGAAGCAGTGCAGGGAAAACAGGTTTCCCTGTAATGGACTGAGACATCTGGGGGTCTCTGGGAATTGTGGCACGACCCTGGAGTTTCTCTCGCCTTTCTTGTGGAGAGCGCCTCCTCTTGAGATGCGACGGGAACGCCGGGAATTCTATCCCGACCACGCAGGTAAAGGATCCCTCCTCTCGAGCTAGGAGGCCAAAACGGGGCTCCTCTGGATGTGGTCGGGACTCTCGTGCTTCCTCTCGTGTCAAGAAGGCTATGTCGGGGAAATCTTGAGATGCAGCAAGGGTGTGAAGGACCCTTTGGAAGTTCCAGAAGTCAGCTGTGATTAGCCTCAGGACGCCTCAGCGGAAATGGGCCTCATATCGCCTGGAGGGTAGAACCTCCTGGAGTTTCTCGAGTTGTGGCAGGTGCTCTCGACTTATGACGGGGACGTCAGGGACCCGCTCTGGTGGCTTCAGGAAAGGCCATTTCCTTGCGAGTTACTCGGGGGCCTCTCGGGATTCCTCTCCCGTCGTTGCCGGGTCCTAATACCTTGTGTGGAGTCAGTGCCAGAACCTGAGTATTCCTGTCCAGTGCTGACATGGATCTTGGGGTACTTCTGGAGTCTCCCCTGGGAAGTCAGTTCTCGTCTCTAATGTGGGCATGCACGTGCCCTTTCCTTCCAAGCTGTAGCAGCAGTGTCACGCTTCCCTTCCCGTGGAACAAGGTATCTGTGGCATTCCCTCGAGGCTTTCCTAAGAGGCTTTCCCACGAGGCTTTCCCACAGGGCTGTCCCACGTGCCACCGTGGTGTGAGTCGATCCTCGGCTTGAAAGTCGAGGCAGTGCAGGGAAAACAGGTTTCCCTGGAATGGACTGAGACATCTGGGAGACTATGGGAATGGTGGCACGACCCTGGAGTTCCTCTCGCCTTTCCTGTGGAGAGCGCCTCCTCTTGAGATGGGACGGGAACGCCCTGAATTCTTTCCCGACCACACAGGGAAAGGATCCCTCCTCTCAGTCTAGGAGACGGAAACGGGGCTCCTCTGAATGGGGGCTGGACTCTCATGCTTCCTCTATAGTGGAGACGGGTATGTCGGGGAACTTCTTGAGTTTCAGCAATGGTGTGAAGGACCCTTTGTAAGTTCCAAAGGTTAGGTGTGATTAGCCTCAAGACACCTCAGTGGAAATGGGCCTCATCTTGCCTGGAGGGGAGAACCTCCTGGATTTTCTCGAGTTGCGGCAGGTGCTCACGACTTACGATGGGGACTTCAAGGACCCGCTCTGCTGGCCTCAGGAAAGGCCAGTCCCCATGCTTGTTGCGCGGGGGCCTCTAGGGATTCGTCTCCCGTCGATGCCGGGGCCTAAGATCTTGTGTGGAGTGCGTGCCAGTACCTGAGGATTCCTCTCCAGTGCTGAGGTGGATCTTGGGGTACTTCTGGAGTCTCCCCAGGGGAGTCAGTCCTCGTCTCGAGTTGGGGCATGCACGTGCGCTTTCCTCCCGAACTGTAGCAGCAGTTTCGTACTTCCCTTCGCGTGGATCAAGTGATCAGGGGCTTTCCGTCGAGGCTTTCACACAGGGCTGTCCCACGTGCCACCGTGGTTTGAGTCGATCCTCTGCTTGAAAGTCGAGGCAGTTCAGGGAAACAGGTTTCCCTGGAATGGACTGAGACATCTGGTTGTCTCTGGGAATGGTGGCATGACCCTGGAGTTCCTCTCGCCTTTCCTGTGGAGAGCACCTCCTCTTGAGATGCGACGGGAACGC
Organism: Capra ibex; assembly: GCA_006410555.1. Taxonomy (NCBI): domain Eukaryota; kingdom Metazoa; phylum Chordata; class Mammalia; order Artiodactyla; family Bovidae; genus Capra; species Capra ibex. The sequence continues at coordinate 5,545 of SJYO01024731.1, read as the reverse complement.
CGGGAATTCTTTCCCGACCACGCAGGGAAAGGATCCCTCATCTCAGGCTAGGAGGCGGAAACGGGGCTCCTGTGGATGTGGCCGGGACTCTCGTGCTTCCTCTCAAGTGGAGACGGAAATGTCGGGGAAATTCTTGAGTTGCAGCAAGGGTGTGAAGGGCCCTTTGGAAGTTCCAGAGTTTAGGTGTGAATAGCCTCGAACGCCTCATCGGAAATGGGCCTCATCTTGCCTGGAGGCTAGAACCTCCTGGATTTTCTCGAGTTGCAGCAGGTGCTCTCGACTTACAACGGGGACCTCAGGGACCCGCTCTGGTGGCCTCCGGAAAGGCCAGTCCCCATGCGAGTTGCTCATGGGCCTCTCGGGATTCCTCTCCCGTCGATGCCGGGGCCTAAGACCTTGTGTGGAGTCAGTGCCGGAACCTGATGATTCCTCTCCAGTGCTGACGTGGAACTTGGGGTTCTTCTGGAGTCTCCCCAGGGGAGTCAGTCCTCGTCTCGAGTGGCGGCATGCACGTGCGTTTTCCTGTCGAACTGTAGCAGCAGTGTCGCTCTTCCCTTTGCGGGGATCAAGGGATCTGTGGCTTTCCCAGGAGGCTTTCCCACGAGGCTTTCCCAAGAGGCTTTCCCACGAGGCTTTCCCACAGGGCTGTCCCACGAGCCACCTGGTGTGAGTCGATCCTCGGCTTGAAAGTCCAGGCAGTGCAGGGAAAAGAGTTTTCCCTGCAATGGACTGAGACATCTGGGGGACTCTGGGAATGGTGGCACGACCCTGGAGTTCCTCCAGCCTTTCCTGTGGAGAGCGCCTCCTCTTGAGATGCGACGGGAATGCCGGGAATTCTTTCCCGACCACGCAGGGAAAGGATCCCACCTCTCGCGTTAGGAGACGGAAACGGGGCTCCTCTGGATGTGGCCGGGACTCTCGTGCTTCCTCTCAAGTGGAGATGGGTATGTCGGGGAACTTCTTGAGTTGCAGCAAGGGTGTGAAGGACCCTTTGTAAGTTCCAGAGGTTAGGTGTGATTAGCCTCGAGACGCCTCAGCGAAAATGGGCCTCATCTCGCCTGGATGGGAGAACCTCCTGGATTTTCTCGAGTTGCGGCATTTGCTCTCGAGTTATGACGTGGACCTCAGGGACCCGCTCTGGTAGCCTCAGGAAAGGCAAGTCACCATGCGAGTTGCTCGGGGGCCTCTCGGGATTCCTCTCCCGTCGATGCCAGTGCCTAAGACCTTGTGTGGAGTCGGTGCCGGAACCTGAGCATTCCTCTCCAGTGCTGACATGGATCTTGGGGTACTTCTGTAGTCTCCCCAGGGGAGTCAGTCCTCGTCTCGTGTGGGGGCACGAACGTGCGCTTTCCTAGCGAGCTGTAGCAGCAGTGTGATGCTTTTCTTCGCGTGGATCAAGGGATCAGGGGCTTTCCCTCGAGGCTTTCCCACAAGGCTGTCCCACGTGCCATCTTGGTGTGAGTCGATCCTCGGCTTGAAAGTCGAGGCAGTGCAGGGAAAACAGGTTTCCCTGCAATGGACTGAGACATCTGGGGGACTCTGCGAATGGTGGCACGACACTGGAGTTCCTCTCGCCTTTCCTGTGGAGAGCGCCTCCTCTTGAGATGCGACGGGAACGCCGGGAATTCTTTCCCGACCACGCAGGGAAAGGATCCCTCCTCTCCAGTTAGGAGACGGAGACGGGGCTCCTCTGGATGTGGCCGTGACTCTCGTGCTTCCTCTCAAGTGGAGACGGGTATGTCGGGGAACTTCTTGAGTTGCAGCAATGGTGTGAAGGACCATTTGGAAGTTCCAGATGTTAGAAGTGATTAGCCTCGAGACGTCTCAGCGGAAATGGGCCTCATCTCGCCTGGAGGGGAGAACCTCCTGGATTTTCTCGAGTTGCGGCAGGTGCTCGCGACTTACTACGGGGACCTACCGGATCCGCTCTGGTGGCCTCAGGAAAGGCCAGTCCCCATGCGAGTTGCTCGGAGGCCTCTCAGGATTCCTCTCCCGTCGATGCCGGGGCCTAAGATCTTGTGTGGAGTCGGTGCCGGAACCTGAGGATTCCTCTCCAGTGCTGACATGGATCTTGGGGTATTCCTGGAGTCTCCCCAGGGGAGTCAGTCCTCATCTCGAGTGGGGGCATGCACGTGCGCTTTCCTCCCAGGCTGAAGAAGCAGTGTCGCGCTTCCCTTCGCGTGGATCAAGGGATCAGGGGCTTTCCCTCGAGGCTTTCCCACGAGGCTTTCCCAAGAGGCTTTCCCACGAGGCTTTCCCACAGGGCTGTCCCACGTGCCAACGTGGTGTGAGTCGATCCTCGGCTTGAAAGTCGAGGCAGTGCAGGGAAAACAGTTGCCCCTGGAATGGACTGAGACATCTGGGGGACTCTGGGAATGGTGGCACGACCCTGGAGTTCCTCTCGCCTTTCCTGTGCAGAGCGCATCCTCTTGAGAAGCGACGGTAACAACGGGAATTCTTTCCCGAGCACGCAGGGAAAGGATCCCTCCTCTCGAGCTAGGAGGCGAAAATGGGGCTGCTGTGGATGTGGGTGGGACACTCGTGCTTCCTCTCGAGTGGAGACGGGTATGTCGGGGAACTTCTTGAGTTGCAGCAAGGGTGTGAAGGACCCTTCGTAAGTTCCAGAGGTTAGGTGTGATTAGCCTTGAGACGCCTCAGCGGAAATGGGCCTCATCTCGCCTGGAGGGGAGAACCTCCTGGATTTTCTCGAGTTGCGGCAGGTGCTCTCGACTTACGACGGGGACCTCAGGGACCCGTGGTGGTGGCGTCAGGAAAGGCCAGTCCCCATGCTAGTTGCTCGGGGGCCTCTCGGGATTCCTCTCCCGTCTATGCCGGGGCCTCAGATCTTGTGTGAAGTCGGTGCCGGAACCTGAGCATTCCTCTCCAATGCTGACATGGATCTTCGGGGACTTCTGGAGTCTCCCCAGTGGAGTCAGTCCTCGTCTCGAGTGGGGGCATGCACGTGCGGTTTCCTACGGAGCTGTTGCAGCAGTGTCTTGCTTCCCTTCGCGTGAATCAAGGGATCAGGGGCTTTCCCATGAGGCTTTCCCACGAGGCTTTCCCACAGGGCTGTCCCACGTGCCACCGTGCTGTGAGTCGATCCTCGGCTTGAAAGTGAAGGCGGTGCAGGGAAAACAGGTTTCCCTGGAATGGACTGAGACATCTGGGGGTCTCTGGGAATGGTGGCACGACCCTCGAGATCCTCTCGCCTTTCCTATGGAGAGCGACTCCTCTTGAGATGCGACGGAATCGCCGGGAATTCTTTCGCAACCACGCAGGGAAAGGATCCCAACTCTCGAACTAGGAGAAGGAAACGGGGCTCCTCTGGATGTGGGCGGGACTCTCGTGCTTCCTCTCGAGTGGAGACGGGTATGTCGGGGAACTTCTTGAGTTGCAGCAAGGGTGTGAAGGACCCTTTGAAAGTTCCAAAGGTTAGGTGTGAATAGCCTCGAGACGCCTCAGCGGAAATGGGCCTCATCTCGCCTGGAGGGGAGAACCTCCTGGATTTTCTCGAGTTGCGGCAGGTACTCTCGACTTACGACGGTGACCTCAGGGACCCGGTCTGGTGGCCTCAGGAAAGGACAGTCCTCATACGAGTTGCTCGGGGGCCTCTCGGGATTCCTCTCCCGTCGATGCCGGGGCCTAAGACCTTCTGTGGAGTCGGTGCCCGAACCTGAGGATTCTACTCCAGTGCAGACATGGATCTTGGGATACTTCTGGAGTCTCCCCTGGGGAGTCAGTCCTCGTCTCGTTTGTGGGCATGAACGTGCGCTTTCCTCCCGAGCTGTAGCAGCAGTGTCGTGCTTCCCTTCACGTGGATCAAGGGATCTGTGGCTTTCCCTCGAGGCTGTCCTACGAGGCTTTCCCACAGGGCTCTCCCACGTGCCACCGTGGTGTGAGTCGATCCTCGGCATGAAAGTCGAAGCAGTGCAGGGAAAACAGGATCCTCTGGAATGGACGGAGATATCTGGGGGCTCTTGGAATGGTGGCACGACCCATGAGTTCCTCTCGCCTTTCCTGTGCAGCGGGCCTCCTATTGAGATGCGTCGGAAACGTCGGGAATTCTTTCCCGAGGAATCAGGGAAGGATCCGTCATCTCGAGCTTGGAGGCGGAAACGGAGCTCCTCTGGAGGAAGCCGGACCCTCTTGCTTCCTCTGGAGTGGAGACAGGTATATCGGGGAACCTCCTGAGTTGTAGCAAGGGTGTGTAGGACCCTTTGGAAGTTCCAGAGTTTAGGTGTGATTACTCTCGAGACGCCGCAGAGAAAATGGGCCTCATCTCGAGTGGAGCAGAGAACCTCCTGGATTTTCTCGAGTTGCGGCAGGTGCTCTCAACATACGACCGTGACCTCAGGGACAGTGTAGCATATGTGTCACGCTTCCCTTCGCGGGGATCAAGGGATCTGTGGCTTTCCCACGAGGCTTTCCCACAGGGCTGTCCCACATGCCACAATGGTGTGAGTGGATCCTCGGCGTAAAAGTCGAGGCATTGCGGGGAAAACAGGTTCCTCTGAATTGGACTGAGATATCTGGGGGATTCTTGGAATTGTGGCACGACCCTGGAGTTCCTCTCTCCTTTCCTATTGAGAGCCCTTGCTCTTGAGAGGCAACGGGAACGCTGAAAAATCTTTCCTGACTAAGCAGGATAGGATCCCTCATCTCGAGCTACCAGGCGGAAACGGGGTTCCCCTGGATGTGGGCGGGACCCTCGTGCTTCCTCTCGAGTTGAGACGGGTATGTCGGGGAACTTCTTGAGTTGCAGCAAGGACCCTTTTGAATTTCCAGAGTTTAGGTGTGATGAGCCTCCAGACACCTCAGAGGAAATGGGCCTCATCTCGCCTGGAGCAGAGAACCTCCTGCATTTTCTAGAGTTGGGCAGGGTCTCTCGAGTTACGACAGGTACCTGAGGGACCCGCTCTGGTGACCTCAGGAAAGGCCAGTCCCCATGTGAGGTGCTAGGGGGCCTCTCAGGATTCCTCTCCCGTCGATGCCGGGGCCTAAGACCTTGTGTGGAGTCGGGACCGGAACCTGAGGATTCCTCTCCAGTGCTGACATGGATCTTGGCGTACTTCTGGAGTCTCCCAAGCTTGCGTCAGTCCTCAGCTCGAGTGGGGTCATGCACGTGCGCTTTCCTCCCGAGCGATAGCAGCAGTGTCACGCTTCCCTTCTCGTGGATCAAGGAATCTGTGGCTTTCCCTGGAGTCTTTCCCATGAGGCTTTCCCACAGGGCTATTCCACTTGCCACCATGGTGTGAGTCGATCCTCGGCGTGAAAGTCGAACCAGTGCAGGGAAAACAGGAACCTCCTTCCCCACAGTAGGGGATACACTGTCCCCTTGGTCGGGTATCTCCAGGGCACTCGCGCTGGGGGTTGCCCGCGGATATGCGGGCCTCAGGCTCCACGTGAGAAAAGCCCCAAATGGCATTAGCTGCCAGTCCAGACGCTGGCCCCTCAGGTCTCTGGCCGGAGCCTTGGGCTCCAGGCAACTCAAAGCCCTCGCGGTGGCACTCTGGGACTGCTGTAGGGAAAGGATGCCAAGAGCCCA
>SJYO01024664.1:0-10000 GCA_006410555.1 Capra ibex | reverse complement strand
AGAGTGCGCAATTAAGTACACATTACATTGAATTTGCTGTTGTGGCTAGTAATAAAGGAACCAACCAGTAGTCTATCGTAAATCCCGTAGTAAAAGTTTCCGTAAACAGAGACGGTGTGTGTGAACAATAAGATCGCACTGGACGAGTCAAGTCAAGTCAAGTCGACGAGTCAGGAAAGGATGAGAAACACTGGGGTACCTGACGTCGAGCGGTCCGGAGGACGACGGAGGCCAAATAAAAGTTTCTTTCGACACTACCTTTGTGGAGGTCCGAGGACCAGAGACTTCAACCTGGACGTCTCTCCACCAGTGCTACGTTTAGTAAAACTCTTTTGCACACAGGTCTCCGACGTCTGGTCCCACTTTTTTTGATTCCTGTGCCTTCTAGAAACCCTTCTTAAGACGTTCATTTCGGACCGTCCTTGGGTTCTGGGGGTCGACTAAAGGTGGTTTCCGAGTGGAGAGGGGAGGGGAGGGGGTTCCCGCGTCCGTGTCCGCTCCTGGTGGTGTGGGTAGGATCTTTCTCGGGGAGTGGTCCCTTAGTCCAACTGGAAACGAAGATCTTCAAGGGCGGGATTTAGGAGGGAAGGACTCCAGAGTCTACACAGTTTACACTCCAAAGGGAGTCCCGAGGACTTACGTCCAGAAGGAGAACGTAAAAAAAGTTTTGGGATCATCCGACCCAGTCCATCGGGTCTTCATCCCAGGTAACACAGACCACTTAACAAGACTCCGGACGAGAGACATCACGTTTTTCCTTCCTCTCCTTGATCGACCCTTCTAGACGGTTATCTCACCTCGTCGTCCTACACTAATCTTATAGTCCAATCAGAACGAATGGGTGATGTCTAGTCCTTGTGTCTTTTAGTCGATTCTCGAGTCTTTTTCCACTCTCTTTGTTCTTTTGGAAAAGAAGAAAAAGTGACGTCGTCAACGTCCAATTTGCCGACATACCTACAGAAACTTCCATAAAAGAGTTGTACATCTACACTCGAACTTTGCAGTATAGGGGTGTCTTCTGCGTCTCGTCCTCCTTCTTCTCCTCCTTTACCGTCGAAGAGTCCATAAACAGGACAGGGCCCACACCCCGACACAGACGAAAAGGAGGACTGTACGGACCTGACTCTTAGACGTTTGGAAATTAAGAGACGAAGATCAAAAGACGGACCTTACGAACAATAGTGGAAGAATAAAAAAGGAAAAAAAAAAAAAAAAAATTTATCACTTTTGGTCGAGAAGTCCAAAGCAGAGCGAGTATAAGGTCTCGGAAAAGAGGTAACGGACATAGGACCGAAAGATATCTCGTACTACTTAAGAGTTATACTTTATACTGAAAGTTACAACTTATGTAAGTGAAACACTCTCTAGTTATACCCCTCCGTGACCATAGACTCTAAGGGTAACCCTACACCAAGTCACAATCCTAGAATCCCTACAGCCCCTTTACGGAACTACTTAAATGTACACCTACGTTAAGTCGAGAGATCTTTATCTCATTCTTTTACGGGAACAATTATCTTACTTGAGTTGTAAGGTCTTAAAAAGTCTTCAATTTCATCGTCTCTGTTAGGAGATATGGCTATTCTTTTTATATGATTAATCTACCTCATAATTCGATGTCCAGTACCCTCCATGTATCCACCACCTTAAACGTCTTTGGACTGTAAAAAGTACTACCTAACTCTAGTACCAAAAGGATTATAACGGTTTTACGGACTCTCACCATTACGCAAAAAGGTACATGAGAATGGACGGCGCCGGTCGTGTTTGTTCTCAGCGTGGACGTGTCCCTCCCTTGCCTCACAGGGGCGATTCTTTTTATTCTCTATCTGCTTTCTACCCCAACTCTCCTAGTCTGGTTTTACCGACTACGGAAGGAAATAACACGACGTCATATATATCCTATTTCATGCACTGAAGACTGTAAGTGTCCTAACATATAATTAGAGGTCTATGTTAGTGTTCTGGGAATGGTAACACACGTCTAGTGTTTATCTATTAGATAGAAGATAGTTATTCGATTAGATAGAAGACACTTTACAACGTTCTGGCTCTGCAGGGCCTCGGAACTCCCATCATTTGAGAAGTCCCCCCGCCCTGTCCCTCGAATCCCTGCACGGATTCCGAGACGTATTGCGACTCGTCGAGGGTTCTGAATTGGGAAGTGCCCGTCAGGGGGCGTGAATGGGACACTGGAGACTACACGTGACCAAGTCCACGAAGACACTCTAGAGGTACGATACTTTAAGAAAAAGAAAAAAAACAGAACTTGTTCCTAGAACCTTTCTTTTTTACTACGTATACGGATAGTGTTAATTACTCCTTTACGACGTAGAAGAATCAATGAGAAACGAAACTCTTTACTTGTGACAGTCGATTTTGTCTACGTGTCAAACTCTCTACACGTAATTCAAAATAAACCCCGTTTTACTCCTGTCGTCGGGTCCTCTCTCGTAGAGTCTCTTGACACTCTTTGACGAGGTTTCTTTGACACCCCCCTCCAGTCATACACTGAAACCACTTCCCTCTCAAGTCACGTTAGTTCGTGAATAAAATGTTTTCCATAAGACGGTCCGAACTCTTTGACTTCAGTAGTAAATCACCAAATCACGAAAAGATCTATACTTCTCTATGTTCCTAACCCTAGTACTTTCGTCAAGGACTTTTATAGACTGAGAGATTTCTGGGTAAGGTGGTCTAAGGGACCTCGTCTCACGGAGTTAAGTGGGACTTGAGGGAGCTTCCCTAACTTCAGTCAACGTCGTGGTACCCCAAGTAAGAAGGGTCTCCGTCTAACGTTTGCGGGAACAATAAAAGTCAAGTCAACGAGTCACCACAGACTGAGAAACGTTGGGGTACTTAGCGTCGTGCGGTCCGGAGGGACAGGTAGTGGTTGTGGACCTCAAGTGAATCTGAGTGCAGGTAGTTCAGTCACTACGGTACGTCGGTAGAGTAGGAACCAGCAGGGGAAGAGGAGGACGGGGGTTAGGGAGGGTCGTAGTCTCAGAAAAGGTCACTCAGTTGAGAAGAGTACTCCACCGGTTTCATGACCTCAAAGTCGAAATCGTAGTAAGGAAGGTTTCTTTAGGGTCCCAACTAGAGGAAGTCTTACCTGACCAACCTAGAGGAACGTCAGGTTCCCTGAGAGTTCTCCGAAGAGGTTGTAGTGTCAAGTTTGCGTAGTCAAGAAGTCATGAGTCGGAAGAAGTGTCAGGTAGAGAGTGTAGGTATGTACTGGTGTCCTTTTTGGTATCGGAACTGATCTGTCTGTAATCAGCCGTTTCATTACATAGACTAAAACTTATACGATAGAACCAACCAGTATTGAAAAGAAGGTTCCTCATTCGCAGAAAATTAAAGTACCGACGTTAGTGGTAGACGTCTCTAAAACCTCGGGGGTTTTTATTTCAGACTGTCACAAAGGTGACAAAGGGGAAGATAAAGGGTACTACACTACCCTGGTCTACGGTACTAGAAGCAAAAGACTTACAACTCGAAATTCGGTTGAAAAATTAAGAGGAGAAAGAGAAAGTAGTTCTCCGAAAAACCAAGGAGAAGTGAAAGACGGTATTCCCACCCCAGTAGACGTATAGAATCCACAAACTATAAAAAGGACCGTTAGACCTAAGGTCGAACACAAAGGAGGTCAGGTCACAAAGAGTACTACATGAGACGTATCTTCAATTTATTCGTCCCGCTGTTATATGTCGGAACTGCATGAGGAAAAGGATAAACCTTGGTCAGACAACAAGGTACAGGTCAAGATTGACAACGAAGGACTGGACGTATGTCTAAAAAGTTATCCGTCCAGTCCATCAGAACATAAGGGTAGAGAAAGTCTTAAAAGGTGTCAAATAACACTAGGTGTGTCAGTTTCCGAAACCGTATCAGTTATTTCATCTTTATCTACAAAAAGACCTTGAGAGAACGAAAAAGGTACTAGGTCGCCTACAACCGTTAAACTAGAGGCTAAGGAGACGGAAAAAAGTTTTGGTTGAACTTGTAGTCCTTCAAGTACCAAGTGTATAAAGACTTCGGACCGAACGTCTTAAAACTCGTAATGAAACGATCGTACACTCTACTCACAGTAACACACCATCAAACTCGTAAGAAACCGTAACGGAAAGAAACCATAACCTTACTTTTGACTGGAAAAGGTCAGGACACCGGTGACAACTCAAAAGGTTTAAACGACCGTATAACTCACGTCGTGAAAGTGTCGTAGTAGAAAGTCCTAAAGTTTATCGAGTTGACCTTAAGGTAGTAGAGGTAATCGAAACAAACATCACTACGAAAGATTCCAGGTGAACTGAAGTGTAAGGACCTACAGACCGAAATATACTCACTAGTGTGGTAACACTAATAAGACCATCATTTCTAGATAAATGATGTCAAGAAGACGTATAAGAACGCTAGAGAAGAATTATAGGAGACGAAGACAATCCAGGTATAGTAAAGACAGGAAATAGCTCGGGTAGAAACGTACTTTACAAGAGAAACACAGATACTAAAAGAACTTCTCTATAGATCAGAAAGGGTAAGACAAGAAAAGAAGATAAAGAAACGTAACTAGCGACTTCTTCCGAAAGAATAGAGAAGAACGATAAGAAACCTTGAGACGTAAGTCTTCGAATATAGAAAGAAAAAGAGGAAACGAAAAGTGAAGAGAAGAAAGTGTGGAAAAACATTCCGGAGGGGTCTGTCAGTAAAACGAAAAAACGTAAAGAAAAGGTACCCCTACCAGAACTAGGGACAGAGGACATGTCACAGTGTTTGGAGTAAGGTATCAAGTAGTCCGTGAAATAGTATAGATCCGGAAATATAGATAAAAAGTGAAGGTGACATATTAGTATTTTCTAAACTAAATCCAGTGTGGTCTTACCAGATCACCAAAAGGGATGAAAAGAAGTTAAATTCAGACTTAAACCATTATTCGTCAATTACTACACTCGGTGTCAGTCGAGGACCAGAAGAAAAACAACTTACATATCCCGAAGAGGTAGAAACCGACGTATCTTATATTAATTAGGCTAAAGTCACAACTGGTAGACCACTACAGGTACACATCTCAGAAGAGAACACAACAACCTTCTCCCACAAACGATACTGGTCATGTAAAAGAACCGTCTTGAGATAATCAGAAACAGGACGAAGTAAGGCGTAAGGTTCCGGTTTAAACGGACAATGACGTCCACAAAGAACTGAAGGATGAAAACGTAAGGTCAGGGGATATTACTTCTCCTGTAGTAAAAACCCACAATCAAGATTTTGTTCAGGAAGTGAGTGACCGTTACTAGAACCGTCCACGGCTAAACATCAACTGTTGTGAGGACACACAAATGATCTCTACGACCCTAAACCCTCACCCCTAAAAGTAGTGTGTTCGGGTGCAGACTAGTAAAGGTCATGTGAGGTACGAGTGTAGTGTCTATTTCAGAGTAGTGTAAAGACATAAAAGGTTTTACAAATGTTCTTAGTATAATGACGATTAGATACAAGTTTCCACAATTTAAAATTTTATATCAAGGTACGTTTACCATCTAAAAAGTCCTTTAATTTTTTAAGTCTTGGTCTCGACAGATAAAAAGTTTAGTAACACATACAGACGTGGGATCACATAAGTTTTTTTAATCTTATTATAACGGTGTACTCACGTACAAGGCACCAAGAAACAGAGCAGTGTTGTTTGTAAACCTCGCTGCCAGTAATTTAGGGAGTCGTGTAGTGTCGGGATCCCAGAATCTGTTTGGTATAATATGGAGAAGCCGTTTAGTCACAATCTCGAGATAAAATAAACCTGCTATCGTCCTCTTAGGTAGGAACTTCAGACTCCCGTACAGTTGGGTTTCTGAGCTTCTCTTCTCTCACCTCCTCGCATACCCCCTCCCTCTTTCTCTCTTTCTCGCGTGCGTGGACCCTCTCTTTCTCTCTCTCTCTTTTTCGCGAAACCGAGGAGGAAAATATACTAAAAAGGAGCTGGACCCGGACGGGATACGTTTAACCCAAATCGGTCCTCACAACAAACAAGATGGACTTCAGAAGTGAGAACAGGAACCTGGAAAGAAACTGGAAGGAACAGAAAATCAGAGGTGGTAAAACCTGAGGAAAAGGGATAAGATGGATGGATTGTTATAGTGGGAGTTTATAAATACATGTAAAAGTCAGTCAATTTTTAATAGGACTAAAATAACTGTACTGGTAAAAAGAGAATTATTCATATGTGAGGGTAAAATCACATACAGACATACGTACTTGTACAATTGTAGTAAACTAACTAAAAAAAAGAAAAAGACAAAACTTCTAAGAGACTTCGTCCCTTATCGATGGGTGAGGTCATAAGCACGGAACGCTTAGGGTACCTGTCTCTTCGGACCGTCCGATGTCAGGGACCCCAACGTGTGCTGACTCACTGATTGTGAAAAGAACAAAAATCATAATAAATGTTTATGTCTTTAAAGATATTTGAAAGTAATCTCAATCGAGACACGTAAACAGACACAAACTAATTTCAGATCTCAGTGTTTCACTTCATTTGCAAGGACGACGACGATTCAACGAGGTCAGCACAGACTGAGACAAGCTGGAGTATCTGCCTTGGGGTGGTCCGAGGGGGCAGGGAATTCGACAGTAAATTTCTTACCAACAATTTTATAAACGGTTTTCTACGATGTCTTTGTAGTAACTAAAATTTAATAAAGACAATATGTAAGTTCTGAGACGTTTTACAGTCTTTCATCATATATGGTCTAGCAATGTTACTAAGAACAGCGGCTCCAATGATACGATGGTCTGGACATTTTAGACATTTCGTGAATTTCAAGTTTCAATTTACACTTAAGAAAGGAATGATAAGATGGAGCAACGACAAGTGTGTACCTCGTCTTAAAAGTTGTAATGATCAAGTTTATTCGAACACTTTTTCCACCATGTGACTCGGGTGAGGTCTTGTAAACCTAGTCCTTCACGAAACATTTTTATAAAGGACAAAGAAAACTATCTGTCAAATAGCAGACAGTTGACTCATGTTGTGAGTTTTTATTTATACGGTTACAACTAGACTAATATTAAAGAGAAAGTTTAGTCTTATTAAAGACATCACCAACTACCTTGCATAGAGTTGGAGAAATGAACCCCAATTTTAACACCATCTTTTATAATGACACATTTTTAATATAAGAACACATTGTGGTCTGTAAGAGGATTTAGTTTTGGTAAAGAGAACGACCAAAGGAGAACCCAGTGTAATCCCTCAGAAGAGTACCGGTGTACTGTGGACATGAAACATAAAGTCCCTGCCCACTGTAAGGTCCTACGCCGGTATCTGAAGTGAGTTCTCCTCACCCTTACGGACCTGGAGCCCGTCGCTCTTAACATGTCCCTGCACTACAATCTCTTGATGTCCTTGGACCGGAGGAACCCACTCCTATTGACGGAAGGTCTTAGGGAAGAGATGGGTTACCCAAAACCAAGGACGTAAAGATCTTACAGAGGATCTTAGAAGACGAGGAACATTATCAAAATCTAGGGACGAAAGATACCCTTTTACCAATAAATACTCAACTCTTTCTTCTGAAGTACTACTAAGTAATACTAAGATTGAAAAGGAACTACCTTAGACGGAGGAAGAAGATCCACTCACCATTAAGACATCCAAGACACCATATTTTCCCACGGTGAGAGGAAATATTTAGTCTAAAAATAATGTATGAATGAAACCGGAATCATCATGAACTGATCTTAGAGTTCTAGAAAAGAAATACATAAACAATCAATATTTTCACGAAGTTATTTCATAAACCCCTATATTGAAAGATCCGATATTATTGTAAGTTGGTACGGAAGAGATCTTACAATTATTACATTATTACATTACTCGTTCTAATGTCAGTACAGACTGAGAAGTACTGGGATACCTTATCAGGTACCTTAAGAGGTCCCGTCTTATGACCTCACCCAACGACAAGGGAAAGGTCTCCTAGAAGGGTTGGGTCCGTAGTTTGTGTCCAGAGGGTGTCACGTCCACCGAAGAAATGGTCGACTCAGTGGTCTCTTACAATTATGTCGAATCCTTTAATACAGGGGTTTATGACATCAAGATCCGACATAACTGTAAGATGGTACGGAAGAGACCCGAAGGGTCCACCGTGATCACCATTTCTTGGACGGACGGTTACGTTCTCTACATTTTCTTCACTCAAGTTAGGGACCCAACCCTGTTTGAGGCCCTCCTCCTGTACCGTTGGGTGAGTCATAAAAACGGACCTGTGAGGGTACCTGTCTCCTCGGACCACTCGATGTCAGGTATCCCACCGTTTCTCAGTCTGTCCTGACCTCGCTGAATCGTGTACACGGAAGAGAAGAGTGAACTTATGTATAATCTAACCTTTGACTACTTAGAGATCGTTTTGTTTATAAGGAAAAGGACTATCGTCCAGAACACCAGAGATTCGGTCTGGACCAGTGGAAAGACCTCGTTTACTTCTTAGGAACCCTACATTCCTCTGACCTCTGCGGTCGGTATATGTGTCCATCTACACTTACCTACCTCGACTACTCAGTTCCTGTCCAGGTTCCTAATCACTCCTTAAGTAGGAAACAGTACACCAAACCCTTCTAGACGAAGTCACCTTTACCAAAATCTCTTCAGACTCAAAGAAAGACAACGACAGTATCCGCCTATAGTAGACGGGGTAAGACAGAGAAATTTAGTAAGGACTTAAGTAGAGGTCACTAATGAAAAGAGTTAGTGTCACTCTTGACTTTGGGAAGAGAACCGGACACTGTTGGACGTACTTAGCTAATGATAAGGTAAAGAACCCCCGCCCCCCCCCCGCCGATCCTTTTCACATGTAAAGACTTTTTGAGATTCTGTGAGAATAATACCAAGGATGGAGATCTACCGGCACACACTCGCCTTAACATCTGTATGACGGTTTCAAGATCCTTATAACCCATGTCTCACCTAAAAAAAAAAAAAAGACTGAATATTAAAGATTTTGTGACTTTCGAAGTTTATACTAGAATATCTATAATTTAAGTTCATTAAAGAAGTGACGTATTTGCTTTTGGAGGGATTTCTCTTTCTTACGGTTAGAGTCCCAATAAAGTTTCAAAGACAAAAAAAGTATGCTTGAGTATACTTTACAATTCACATAGACGGGGTTAAGGAGTTACGATTTTCTGAATTCGTATAAGTTAATTGAGTTTCTTAAAAGTTTATTTAACCGTATTCTCGAATTTTGTAAAAGGTGGTATAAAAATTACCAAAGTTTGATAATATTACAAATCTATTATCTTAGAAAAATTTTGCTAGAATAACCTCATATTGACCAAATGTTACAACATGTCGTTTCTCTTAGGTAAAATACACATCTATAGTGAGAAAAATTCTAAAGGAAGGGTTAAGCTAGAGGTGTCTCGTAACTATCACAAGTGTGGCATAAAAATTTCAGAGAAAAGAATTAAACAGTTCTTGACGAAGAAATGAATTAATTAGAACAATAGTCGAAGGGGTCTGAAACAGGATGTACAGGAACGAAAGACTAATCTGGATACAGTCATAGTAAATACTAAAAACATAACTTTGGAGTATATCTTGTACGATTTTATTTTTCACCTAATTTCTTAATCTCCCGTGGATCACCGTAGTCGTAAATTCTACTGAATTCACCTTCTCATTAGTAATCTAAGGGACAGAGAAGAAGTAAATCACCAAGAACATCGAAAAACAAAAGGAGAAAGGAGATGTGGTATGAAGAAACAGGAGAGTAAAACAGTTTAAAAGACCCAAACACCAGACAAGACGTCCCACGTCATAGGATCGAGGAGAACGAGACAAGAGAAGGGGGATCTCCCACTCCAACAAGGTGTCCGAACATAGGAATGGGGGAACTAGAACCGAAACTAACGACAATAACACTGGGCTCGGAGGGGACCTATAACTCCCCTCACAGGGGAGCCGACATACCAACAGAGACGGGACAGTCCACATCCCAGACGA